>PVIR01005050.1:17157-74811 GCA_004026965.1 Petromus typicus | reverse complement strand
AAAAAAAAAAAAAAAAAAAAAAAGAAGATACATCACATAAAGGTACAAATTCTCAATGATGAATGTGATTATAATGTATATTTAAAACATACCAATAAAACTCAGTTTAAAAATATGGTTCTTGAAAAATTGTAGTGAGCCTTGAGGATTTGTACTTCTGCACAGAATTTCTGATGGGGAGTAGAAACCAAAAGGTTAAACTTAAATTTATTATTTGCTACACTTTGGATCTGAAATATTCCCCAAAGGGCCATCTGTTAAAGGCTTAATGCAAGGCTTTGGTGCTGCTGGTGGGCGGGTGGGGAAAGAAGAGGTGGTTCCCAGAGGAGGACCTTGCACTCACTGGGGGTGTGCTGAACCCCTCTTCCTCTCTTCCAAGTCTCAGTCATGAGGTGAGCTGCTTTGCTTGACCTCCCACTCCCCGCTGAGATGTGCTGCAGACACCATAAGCCCAGAAGTAAACGATCCAATCAGTAGTGGACTAAATTCTCAGAAACCTGTGAAACAAAATAGAACTTTCCTCTTTATGATTATCTCAGGATTTTGTTACAATGCCGTAAAGCTAGTGCACTGCTTATATGAGACTGTGACCCCATCTTATCTTCAACTGAACAACTCTTCAATCTTCTTCAGTCTAAGAAAATATCATTTTCCCTGGGATTTGTCTCCTGATGTTCTCCCCATACATTTGTCAGCTAATTAGGTCCCAATTCTATACTCCTGAGACACACTGACTTCTTTTATATGGCACCATTTTTTTTTTAAGAGAGGAGGAAACATTTATTAAGAGAAATCCAGCTTCTGTTTAAGACAGAGAGAAGGGGGACTGGAAAGTAAGTTACCCCTATATGGCACCATTTTGATCATCACAAAATAATAAGGTATGATTCACTTCATCTCTATTTCTTCCATTCTACTGTGGGAGACCTTAAGCAGGGCCCCTCTATCAAACTTACTGTCACTCCATCTCTGCCCTGTGAAGTGTCAGGCACATAAAATAATGTTTGGATTAGCCCAGTGAACGAAAAGTTGTGGTATAAAAACAAAAGGTTCTATGAGAATTCTGCCAGGACCAGAGGTTGTTACAGTGAGATAAAAGCTGCTGTAACCCCTGGTGCATTGGTGAGAGGGCAGGAGTGAGAGAGGAGCATGCCAGCATGAGGAGCAATGTGACACAGAAATTCAGTGTGGGAGCTTGAAAGAATCCAGAATATGTTAGTGGATCTAATTTAGACAACAGGTACCTTTCAGTTTTGCAAAGAATAGATCCACTTTCCTGTTGATATATTCTACAAAATTCAACACATTAATTCATACCAAAAAATGACCTAAAATTCACACTTTCACATTTAAAAATTGAGTTTGAATCCATACATTTTTAAATAAATCTATAAAAATAACTATTATATCAATAATCTCATACAGTAAGTCAAATACTTCACCAAATGTTCACAGCATACAGAACTTCCTGGAATCAGAAATGTGGGAAAGCAAGTGTCTTCTGGAAAAACACTTAAGTTTTTTTCTTTTTAAGAATTCAATAAAGAAGTAGTTCTGATCAAGTGTTTTCTTTCAATGTCTTTTATTTTGTTTTTTTCCCAAGCAAGATAATAAATATCAGCTGGAAAATCTGCAGTCTGTTGCTTAGAGTTTTCTTAAATTTACAGTGAGACAGTGAATTTCCTTGGGGCTCTGTGCTGCCTTCATATTCACCAGTATTTGTAGTTTTAAGCCCCATCGGAGTTGCCTTGGTGATCACCTGCTCTAGCTCCATTACTGAGCAGTCAACATAAACTGGTTCTTATCCCTGGCACTCAGGATACTGGACCTCCTGTTACTCAGTGTCCTTTTCCTGAATCACACAATCTCCTGGGATGAACTATCTATAGGTTTTAGCAAAGGGAGGTTGAGACAATGCCTAGAGTTCAGGACTAACCTATCACTTAGATGACTGTGATCACCATTAGATCAAAGGGACCCAGACATCTCTGAACCCTAAAGACATGAAATATTCTAGTACAGAAACAAGAAGGCTTGAAATACTGTCAACTGTCTGCAAAAGAACTTCTGACACTTTGAAAGAACTCAGATCTGGAATCATATGCTAAAAAGGAAAAAGAGTGCCAGAAATTTATTATTTAAATTGAATTTACAGAATTAGGGCTCTATGAAAATCAACATTTGGAGAATAAATGTTTCACTATTTTTAGAGAATATTTTGAGGATATCAGAAATACTAGTGAAAGTAGTACCAAAAAAGGAACACCTGCCAAGATTTCTTCACTTAGATACTATCTTTGTTCAATTAACAAAAGAATGTAAGATATAAAAGTCAAAGTTGTGAAACAGTCAGAGCCTTTTTACTACATCATCTACATGAGGGAACTGTTGCAAAATACAAAGATAAGTGCAGGCCCAGCAAACACTGATGAAGATGAATATACATAGAACCAACCCAAGAAAAGCTAGCATATAAAGACAAGCACAACCCCAAACCGGCCTCTTTCACATCAAGGGAAAGCAAAGGGCTGAATTTCATCCCCCACTGTGAAGTAAAAATAGAGCTAAAGCTGGGCCATGGACCTGGCTGGCTCACCACTGGAATCCTGCACATCTGGAGTCTGGTTTTGCAATAAAAAAAAAAGCAAGGAACAATGTGATATCCACAGTCTTTTGGTCCCAAAGACTCTCAAACTCATTCCCAATTGCTCAGGGTGTTTATCTGTTTTGAACATTCAGTCCTTCTTTCCAGAAAGTCTTCCCAAAGTAACCCAACCCTTCTTCCAAACTGCCAACACTTCTGCATGTGTTTCCGCTGGATTCTCGTGCATACACATCTGGCTGGCTGGCTTGCTTCCTCATTCACTTAGAATCTGCTTGATAAAAATCTGTTGATTTGTAAATTGATCAATGATCTTTTCTCTGTGTATATTCATAATAAGATGTGGCCTCATGTATGACACTTGTGAATAAAACCAGCTTCCACAAGACAAGCATTAATGTCCTCTTTCTAAACTCAGCACCAAAGCTGTCATACATTGAGCCACAGAGGGCTGGGGAGAACAAACTGTAAAAGAGAATTATATTATTACTTAACACATTCTAAAAAACTGATTTACATGACTTATTTTTAATCTCTCATATGACTATAACCCATTTAAAACAATGACTGGTTACACTTGCTTTGAAATCACAGCCAAAGGTAATTGTTAAACTACATCAATGTGACTCAGAAAGCTTTTGAGAATTTACTAGACCATTGCTGTCATTTCCATAAATCTTACTAAAATTTCTAGCTATCTTTTCTGCTTCATATTTTATATTGCTAGGACTACTTTTCCTCAAATTTTGATGAATAAAGTCTTTCCATTTAGTTAAACCCTTATGTATTTGAAAAAATAAGCTAAAGGATTATTATTCATTATTTCATTATTTAGTTCAACAAACAGTCATCAAGCAGCAGCTCTGTATCCCCTATTGTTCAAAGTTTCATGGTACAAAGCTAAATAAAAACATAAGATACAGTCCATACCTAATGATGATCAAATAGCAAGGCAGATAGCATAACTGTTTCCATTTTATAGCAAAAAAAGTATGCTCAGAGATTAAGGAAAATTAAATAGCTGATATTGGTGGCATCAAAACTACCCAGGATGTCTAAATTTTGGATCATTACTCATAATTATTCATCTAAGAATTTGTTCCTATATGTTGAAATATGTAAACTATTTGAACAAAAATCCATAAAACTTTAGTTATACTCAACTAGAATTTTCAAAGAGCCATAAAAACTAATAATTATAGTCAACTGGAGTTTGAAATGTCCTTCTGCACGGAGATCAATGCTCCACTGATCTCCTACTGTAGTGTTGTTTAACAGAACTTTCTGCAAAGATAGACACAGGATGCCCAGAATAGAAATCATTAACCACATGAAATTATTAAGCCTTCAAAATGTCCCTATTGTAGCTGAAGAACTAAGATATTTTTATTTTATTGAATTAAATTTAAATTTAAATATGCACATGTGGCTGCCATACTGGGTAGAATGATCCTATACGTGTAAATCATAGCATGAGGGACCAGCATGGCTCACCTCGCACTACAGGAGAATCTTTGCCTTCACAAGTAGAAAGGAAGTCTACCAGATATTTTACCTAGTTTAATGTTTTGTGAAAGTTCAGGCAAGAGTGCAGTGAAGGAAACACAGACAGACAAAGGTGATGATAGATGAATATTGAAGAGAAGTAAAATAAGTGATAACGACTACTCCACATAATGGTTATGGGTAGAAAATGGATTGTCTATCCACAGATTAGGGAAATTGGTTAAACTTGGAGCAGTAGAGAAAATAAGCTTGTGTTTACAGAAGTTGGCTTCTTCGTGAAATGGCGTGACTATTCTTATCTGTGTAAATCTAGCCATATTACAGAATATTTATGAGTTCTGTGGTCTGAAATGACCTGGATGACTGGGAGGGAGGAAAACAACTTTTCCTCTTCAATAAGACAGAAGAACAAGCAGACCTGAAACTCTAAGTCTTTATCCAAATACCAAGGAGGAAAATAGTTTAACCCCTGATAGATTCAAAACTCTGCTCAACAAGTGGCACAACATTCTTTTCCCATCACTAATTCTAAAGTAGCATTTAAGAATTTTTCTAGGGCCGGGGAGTTAGCTCAGTGGTTCCGGCGCCTGCCTTGCAAGCGCAAGGACCCGGGTTCGATTCCCCGGTAACCACATAACAATACTGGGTGTGGAGACCTACACCCAGCAGCAACCAGTACCACATACCACAGTGCCGGGTGTGGTGGCTCACGCCTGTAATCCCAGCACTCGGGAGGCAGAGGCAGGAGGATTGTGATGTGAGTTTGAGGCTGAGCTCAGGGCCAGCCTGAACCACAAAGTGAGACCCTGTCTCCAAAAACCTAAAAAAAAAAAAAAGAATTTTTCTAATAAAAGCATGCCACCCTTTTCTTTTTCAGTTCGCATTTTCATGCTATAGAGATACCTACTCTGCTGTTCAGGGTAATAAAATTCCACTTTTGGCTGTGCTCAAAAGCTGACAGTCAGGGAGACTTGGTGACTGGGGTAAAGGAAAAAGAAGACCTTGTATTGGAATCACTTGTAACTGCTTCATCCACCATTAGCCAGAGGACAAACAAAAGCCATGGCTCCTATTGCTTTCAGGCAACCATAATTTTCTTCTCTTGATTATAAGAAAATCCTTTTTTTAAACTTTCATCTTTATTGATACATTACATATACACATCATGATTGCACTCAACAATGAGAATTTGTACCAGTATATGACACAACTTAATTCTCATTTTTTCCCATGGCCCTACCCACCCTACCACCCCCTTCCCCTACATACATAAACTTTGTTTCCTTTCTTTTTTGTTATAATCTCATTATTTTCCCCCCTTCACCCTATTTCACTTTGAGTATTTTCTATTTCACAATATATAACATACACTCTAGAACTCGTTTACATCTTTATTTTCTCATACCAGAGAAAAGATGCAATATTTACATATTTGTGACCTATTTATTTCACTTATGAGGTATGTCCTCAAGGAATGTCCATTTAAGGAATTCTTTTAGCCATCCATGGCAGCTCACACCTGCAATCCCAGCAATGAGGAGACAGAAGCAGGAGGGCTACTTAGGGAGTTCAGGGCCAGCCTGAACTACAAAGAGAGACCTTGTCTCAAATATCTAAAATATATATATAATATATATACAATATATATTATTATATTTAATATAATATAATTAACTATTATAATCATTGTTAATATAATTATATTATATTTATATATATTTTAAATATATATAATTATTTTAGATATATAAGACATCATACATATTAATGTAAGGTAACAAGATACAAATTTTTAAACTGGACTAAATATGGAAATGCTACTACCTTTGTTTTGCTTTTTGTTTTTCAGTAGTGGAATAAGTAATTCCAGTAATCCAAAGAAAGAAACTTCTGCTCTTCCTTCTTCAAATCACTTCCCTCTCCCTGGAGGGAGGACATTCACCTCCCCCAGTGCCACATGTCTAAGTTTCCACACTCCAAAAAGACAAAGGAATGATTAGCTGTTAGTGATTTGAGCCCTAGATTTTTTAAAAGTAATTTTATGAAAGAAAAGTACATTGTACAGGAGTTTGGGCTACATGGATGGAGGATTTTAGTCTAATACTAGAAATTGGAGGTCATTAACAAGATAAAGGGGAACTGTTTGGTGGGGACAAATGTCTAGGAAAGGACCATGGGGTGAAGGGGATAAGTAAAAGGGCATTGAACAGGAAGTTCCGTGTGACTAAGTAAAATAGTGTTGAGCATTAGAAGAATCAAAGTCTGCTGCATTTAACACTCAATGTTGCGTGAGCAGTAATCCCAAAATCCAGCTCCCGGGAATTTTCCTGCATTTATATCAGCTCTTCACTGAATTCACAGCCCAATGCACACAGAATTCATTTTTTTTTTTTTTTTTTTTTTTTTAGGTTTTTTGAGACAGGGTCTCGCTTTGTGGTTTAGGCTGGCCCTGAACTCAGCCTCCAACTCACATCACAGCAATCCTCCTGCCTCTGCCTCCCGAGTGCTGGGATTACAGGCGTGAGCCACCACACCCAGCACTGTGGTATGTGGTACTGGTTGCTGCTGGGCGTGAGTCTCCATGCCCAGTATGGTATGTGGTTACCGGGGAATCGAACCCAGACCCTAGCGCTTGCAAGACAGGCGCCGGAACCACTGAGCTAACTCCCCGGCCCTAGAATTCATTCTTGACACAGAATATTGTGCTGCTTCTTATAGTGGCCTTCTGTGCACCATCGTGCCAGGATCTGGAGCAGTTTCCAGGGACCATCTTGCCAGTGTATTCCAAGATTCCCTTAGCTCAAAGGCTCCCTGGACTCTGAAGGATCATGAAGAGGAGTCTTTCAAACTTCTCAACAGATGAGCTTCTGCTCAGTCTGGACAGTGATCTCAAGTGGAAAGCTCCACAGTATAAGTATAGTGGGTCACCGACTGTGGATCCCATTTCTTTCTTTTCCACATAGATTCCACAAAGATTCCATCTTTCCTGTTGCCAACGTTCCTCTTAGAGGAAGCTGACCTGGCCTTCAGTTTGGGAATTGGTTCTTGGTGCAATGAATAAAATCCTTTTGACTTTCAAACTACATGATTGTTCCTTAGCTTGGCTTTACACACTTTGTCCTAACATTGACCCATTTATCAAAGATTGAGATCCAGCTTTCCATGTGATCCCACCCAGGTTTCTAATTTGCTCCTCCTTGGACTCACTATGGAGGGTGCTGTTTTAAAATCTGCCACCCTGGAGTTCCTGCTGAGGATTTTGATAAATTGAGTGTAAGAATTTTATTCAAGTTCTAGTTGAAAGAGCTCATTTGCTTTATGTTTCTCAAAGTCTGACCAAAAATCCCCTATAGTATTTAAGACTTAAAATGCCTACAGTGAGCCCCCTGGTAAGTGTCTATGAGTCAATAATTCTGAAGTGGCATTCAGAAATCTGCATTTTAATCAGTAGTGCAGTAAAGGTAAAAGTTAAAAATACTGTTCTAAGAGTAGCTTTAATTTTTCCAAAACTATGGTTTTGAACCATGGATCCAAAACCATGATGCATAATGCCACAATAAGCTAATATACAAGCATATTTTCTCAAAATATGTATGTAAAGGTTATTGTGGAATCTCAAATCTAGTTTGTAGCTTCAGTTCTACAAGCCATTTTCCACATCCTCCTCTGCCCCTTAACCAAATCAAGCATGTGATTTTCTCTCACCTAGGAGAACAAGTAAGTCAATGTGGCAGAATTACTTTTTTCTCTTGCTTCAAATGATTCCATCTGGTGTCTTGCAAAATGGAAGTCTCACTCGGACAGCTATACAGAAAGATCTCTTTGAAATTTACCGTAGAGTTTCATTGCAAGTAATTTTTTTCACTAAATCCTAAAAATTGCTAGTAAGTGAAGAAATGTACTAAAACACTAAAACTCAAAAGTGACTAAAATTACAAAATAGTTCAAGAAATGACACATCCCTGTGCCCCAAGTTTCCTTCTCTATAACATAAAAGAAAGGTTTCCTAAAAATATCTCCTTAACCAAATAATTCCCCAATTTACCACTGACTGTTAATCTCACATTAGTTTCTTAAGATTAGAGCTTTTATTAACTCAAATCATTAGAAAACATTAGCATAGAAGTTAAAGTTAAACATTTTATGTACACAGGCATTACTTAGCATGACCCTGAGGTACTAACACCAAGTCAGCTGAGTTTCAGTGGTTTCTCTCAGAAATACCTAAGGAGGCAGTGGTGTAAGTGATACAATTATATTTGTGACCAGATCATGGGGGGTGGGGGGGGGACGAGAGGAAGATAGATAAGAAAAGAACACAGAAAAAGAGAATGATATTAGACAATGTACTGCAATATCCTTTAGAGTTTTCTCAACCCAGGTATAAGGAGCTGGGATAATATACATGAAATCTCTCTCAACATTAGTTTTAGACGGCTCCCAGTGTGTTATCTCTCTAGACACGCCTAGGGTGCACTCGAGTCTTACTGAACAGCGCTAGAGTCTCAGGAGCTGGAAGCGCACAGGTACCAGCTTGTAGAGAATACTATACAGTGTGGAGAGAGTGTGGGGAGCACCAGCAGTTCTGCAGCAGCTCACATTGTGTGTCACTCACATCCTCTTGGGCCCTGTATTATATTGACCTGTTTGTCACTAGTTGGTTAGGGAGCCATTTGTTAGAGTTTCAAAACAAAACAAAACAAAATATAACAGGAAGGTTAATAGGGCAAGGTACATCCTCCACAAATGCAATCAGCCATACAACCCTACTTGATAATTATCATCTTTCTTCTCTACCATCTTTTTAGCAGTGCTGTTGGTCTATGTTGCTTTTTGGTGAGAGAGCCTAAATCATTATATCTGAGGCATCACAGTGCCTGATTACCATGCTTTTGTCAAAATAAGATTGCTTGAATTGCCTGGTCAGGGTCAACACCACACACAAAGTCAATAAAAATGTGAAGTGAATGTACTGAGTTCCAGACACTTTCTCTGCTGGCATGATGTATTAGCATTCTAATCTCCTTTTCTTTACAGTAATCAGGAGCAATTACTCTTCCCATGATATTACCTCTCTCTCCTTCCCCTTCTCTCCTTGGCTACCCAGAGGGAGAATCCAAAATGACTAGGTAGAAGTCACAACTTGCAATAAGGGGATCTTGGAGAGTTCTGAGTGGCCCAGGAGCTCTCAGGACTATTTCACAGTGACCCTAATGTCCACTTTTAACATGTATCTTCATGGTTTTCTCCATATGCCAACATAACACAACAGGCTGAATGCTGAAGTAGAGGCCAGGTAGTGCAGAGATTTATAAAAATGTAAAATAATGACATTCTTTCATTATAGTCTGTATCTTGGAATTTTCTATTAAAATACATCATTTACATTAATATGTGATGGGTTTACTAATGTTATTTTTAAATGAAATAATAAATACATATTTAAAATTCCTTGACCTTAATTATGAATGTAGCAATTAGTGGTAGAGAAAAACAAAATAAAATTAACTGGGATCCAGAAAGAGCATAAAAGGGTCCTCAGACCAAACAGTTTGAGACTTTTTCTTCAGGCTGATGACTCACACACCATGTTCCCTGAGAGTTGTGGCTGTTCCTACAAAGCAGGGCTTTCACACAAGTAAAGCCTACAGGTGCTGAGATGAACAGGACAAATGTCCCATTGTTTCTGGGTTACGAGTCTTGTCCACATTCCTAATATCTTAAACAAACAAACAAAAAAAAAAAAACTGAGCAGGAAACCCTAAACTGCAACATGATCAATGGCTTATTGGAAAGAGAAAAGACAAGACACAGTGTGCAGACTTGGAGGGCCAGAGAGAAGAGATGATGGGACTTTGGGGCGCAGTGCTGAGGTTGTAAACTTTAAAGTTTAGGGTGAGATTAAGGGTGTGGTCTGAAGCCTGACTCCTGCCGTTCTTTTCATCACTCAATTTCTATTTTTTTTTTTTTTTACATTACCAGGGATTGAACTCAGAAATTTGTGCTCACCAGGCAGGTATGGAACCACTGCACTACATTTCTGGCTCAATTTCTTTATTCTTGTAAAAAACTGTATAAAAGTCATGGGTTCAAAATTTATACTATCCTAACTCTGCAGACTATTTCCAATGAAACATCTTAGATGTACTTAAATGCATATTATTTCATAAAATACATTATTTTATAAAAAATTACATTTGTACATTATTTTTTAAAATAAAATGTACATTTATAAAATGGATATTCTTTTATAAAAAATTATGAATATGTACTATATTTTATTTAAATGTATATTTTAATATGACAAACTCCTTGGACCAATCATCTATAGTCAATAGCTATCAAAATTTGTGATATATGCTTTATCTCATTTAATTTCAATTTTCCTCTTTGCTACGCTTTAAATATTTTTAAATTTCATTTTTGAAGTATAACTAAAGTATATTTCACTCATTAAAAGCATGTGATTTAATAAGTTAACTATTATATCGCTGTCAAGTCTTCATGGAAATAAAGATAAACATTTCTACCACTTCCGAAAGTTTTTTCATGCCTTTTTATAATCCCTCTGTCCATATCTGACCTTTTTGCCACTACAAATTATTTTAATTTTCTATAATTATAAATAAATAGTTTGATAAAATTAATTTGGAGACCAGTGAAATGAAGAAACTCTAGCACCCTGGGACCTAGTTAGCAATCCTTAACCCAGCTTTGCATTCATGGTAATGTGAAACTTAAACTTTACCAATTAGAAACCACCAGCTAACCCCTAATTAGGGACTTTCCATTGGAAGAAGCTCAGTAAGAATACTGTTCCTCTTTGACCAGTCAATTTGGGTTTTTTGGGGCCGGGGATTTAGCTGAGTGGTTCTGGTTCCTGTCTTGCAAGCGCAAGGGCCTGGGTTTGATGCCTGGTAACCACATACTATACTGGGCGTGGAGACTCACGCCCAGAAGCAACCAGTACCACACACCACAGTGCTGAGCATGGTGAGTCACACCTGTGGTCGCAGCACTCGGGAGGCAGAGGCAGGAGGATTGCTGTGATGTGAGTTTGAGGCTGAGCTCAGGGCCAGCCTGAACTACAAAACGAGACAAAAAAATTTGAGTTTTTTGTGTTGCTTTTGTGCTCCTTCTTTAAAAGTCTTCCCTCCCCAGGTCCCTTCCTGGGGAATTCATGAATCTGCTGAATGAATTCTTAATATATTAACGAGCTACAATTTATCTTTTACCAAAAGAAATCATATAATATGCATACTATTTTTTCTTGGATTCTTTCACTTAATACAATTACATTAAAAATTTACTCACACTTTTGCACTTATCAATATTCCATCCATCTTGTTGGTGAAGAGTATTCCTCTGGATGGCTATAGAACATCCTCTCACATTTTTTTTATTAATTGATTTTATCGGTACATTTTATATACACATCATGATCACAATTGACATTGAAAATTGAAGCTACTTAATTCTCTCTTTTTCCCATTCTCTTCTCACTTTTTAACACACAGTTGTCTTGCTTCCAGATTAGGTTTTTGTTTTTTGGGGTTTTTTAAATAAAGCAGGTATGAGCATTAGTATATAAATCATTATGGGAGCATTATTTTCTAGAAGTGGAATGGTGATATCATTGCATAGATGATTTTTGAGGAAATGTTTAACAAACTATTCTTCAAATTATTGTACCAATTTTCAATCTCACTTAATTTACAATCCCACCAATGGTTTTTATTTTGAATATTTTTGAACTCTTCCTGAGTTGCCAAGTTGTCCATAGGAAGCTTATACTTTTGAACCTCCTGCCTCAGCTTCCCAAGTGCTAGATGTATAGGCCTATGCCATTGTGCCCAGTTTGTCTTTTTACTGTTGTGAGACTTTCTACAAGTGTGTTTTAGAAATAAATACTTTGGCAGATACATGTTTTGCAACATTGATCCAAGTTTGTGGCTTGTCTTTTGCCGTTTTTTTGTTGTTTTGTTTTGTTTTATTTTGTTTTGTTTTTTGAGACAGGGTCTCGCTTTGTGGTTCAGGCTGGCCCTGAGCTCAGCCTCAAACTCACATCACAGCAATCCTCCTGCCTCTGCCTCCCGAGTGCTGGGATTACAGGCGTGAGCCACTATGCCTGGCACTGTGGTGTGTGGTACTGGTTGCTGCTGGGGTGAGTCTCCACGCCCAGTATCGTATGTGGTTACCAGGGGTAGAACTTAGGCCCTTGGGCTTGCAAGACAGGCGCCAGAACCATTGAGCTATATCCCTGGCCCCGTCTTTTGCTTTCTTGTGAAGGATATTTTTAAATTTTGATGAAGTTCAGTTTTGTCATTTCTTGTTTTGTTCTTTTAAGTTTGTCTAAGAAATTTTTGCCTACCCCCAAGGTAGCAAAATTTTCCTGCATTTTTTCTTGATGTTTATAATTTTGGATTTTATATATAAGGTTGTAATACATTTTATATAATTTTATTATGAAATACGGTAAATTTTGTTTTCCTCATATTTATATCCAATATCAATTTTCAAAAAGATATTTTTCTCATAAATTGTATTGGCATGTTTGTAATAAATCACTTGATCTTGTATAATATCCTTGTGGGTATCCTTCTGGACTCTATTCCATTCAACTGACTGATAAATATGAAATCTTTTGGTAATACCAAAATATGTTGATTACTACAACATTTTAGTAGATTTTTTTAAATTAGGTAGAATACATCCTTTAAAAAAATGTTTTTGTTACTTTAAGTCTCTTGTACATCCGTATATAACCTCAAATCAGTTATCCATTTTCCTGAAAAAATTCTTGGCATTTTCATTGGCTTTGAACGGACGAATTTAGGGATATTTGAAGTTGGGGTGAAGGACACTTCTCACTGCAGAGATACACTCGCAGCACCTATTTTCACCCTCTGTTTTGAGGCTAGATCTCACTAAGTCACTGAGCTGTCTAAACCAGACTCAAATTTACATTCCTCCTGCCTTAGTTGTTCATAGTACTGGGATTATAGGTGTAAATTTCAATAACATTGAATCTTTTAATACTCAGTCACAGTATTTAACTTATTTTAGGTCATCTCAAATTATCTGAACAATATTTTTAAATTTTCAATATATTAATCTTGGATATCTTCTTGTTACACTTAAGTGTTTTGTATTGTTTTGTTGCTGCTGTAAATAGAATTGTATTTCTTTAATTCTTTGTTCTATTGAGAGTAATATAGAGGAATGGATCTGATTATTGGATCCTAACTTCCTGTCTTTTGACCTTGCTAAATTAGTCATTGGTTGTAGTAGTTCTTTTCTTCTTTGTTTTTACCTAAGCAATTATGTCATCTGCAGATACTTTTCCATTTCCAAATTTTTGGTTTTTTCTCTTTTTCTTTTCTGATGCTGGCTCAAACCTGTGAAAGAAAGTTGAATAGAATTGATTCAATTGAATAGGGAACTTCTTCCTTATTTAAAAGAATAATTTAGTTCATCACTGTTAAGGTGATACTTGTAGATTTATTTTTAAAAGTACTTTATCAGTTTGAGAAGTTTCCTATGATTTTTTGTCATGAAAGGACATGACATTTTCCCCATGTTGTAGGTTGTCTTTTCATGCTGTTGGTGGCTTGCCTTGCTGTCCAAAAGTTTTTTTTAAAAAGATGAGGCCCCAATTGTTGATTCATAGTAGTATTTTCCATGTGGTCTGAGTTTTGTTCATAAAGTCTTTCCTTACTCCTGTGTTCCCAAGAGTTCTACCTATTCTCTCTTTCAGCTGACTCAGTGTTTCTGTTTTAATATCTAGGTGTTTTGATTTTAAGTTAGAGCATAGTGAAAGATATATATCTAGTTTTACTCTTTGACATGTGGAAAGCCAGTTTATCCAGCACTATTCATTGAAAAGGCAATCTTTCTTTCAGTGAAGGTGTTTTGCACATTTGTCAAAGATGAGGTAGCTGCGTATGTCTGAAGTTATTTCTGCATCTTCTAATATGTTCCATTGGTCTCTTTTTTGGCAGTACCATGTTGCTTGTATCATAGTAGCTTCATAGTATAATTTTAGGTCCGGGATTGTGATACCCTCTGACTTGCCTTTATTGTCCAGAATTGCCTTTGCTATTCTAGTCTCTTCTGGTTCCAAATTAATTTTAGATTTTTTTTGTAATTCTATGAGACATGCTGATGGAATTTTTATTGGTATTGTGTTAAGTCCATGTAACAGTTTTGAAAGTATGGCCGTTTTCACTATATTGGTTCTCCCTATCCACAAACAAGGGATATCTTTTCACTTTCTGATATCTTCTTCAATCTTTTTTTTAAAGGTTTTTTGAGACAGGGTCTCACTTTTGTGGTTCAGGCTGGCCCTGAGCTCAGCCTCAAACTCACATCACTCCAATCCTCCTGCCTCTGCTTCCCAAGTGCTGGGATTACAGGCGTGAGCCACCACGCCCGGCACTGTGGTATGTGCTACTGGTTGCTGCTGGGCGTGAGTCTCCATGCCCAGTATTGTATGTGGTTACTGGGGATCAAACTCGGGTCCTTGCACTTGCAAGACAGGTGCCTGAACCACTGAGCTAACTCCCCGGCCCTTCAATCTCCTTTTTTAGAACTAGCATATTTTCTATACAGATTTAAAGTTATAATCTACGTTTGTGTTCCTATTTTCATTCAACACAAAGCATTCTCTAATATCCCTTGTGTTTCATCTCTGACCCCTGAATAAAATTAGTTTGGTCAAGGAATAAATTATTTGTGATTTTGTGGCATGTGTATAAATAATATGTATAATCTAATTCTTTTTAGTCCCTTATAAATTTCACTTGGGCCAAATAGGTTTTTACTGTGGTTTCAATTTTCTATGATTCTTTTTTTTTTTTCCTTTTCTCATATCTTTTTTTTTCCTCCCTAGAGTTCAGGAAATGATGACGGAAGAGAATTGAAATTTTCTACTCTGTGTTGAATTGTGCATTTCTTTCTTTAAAGTCCTTCAATATTTTGAGTCTGTGTTATTAGGAACCTGAACATTTATAATTTTGATATCTACAATAATACCACGTGTTAAATGGTATCATTTTACAAATGCGGAGGCTGACAGGTGGAGAAGCAAAGTTCCACACAGTAAGTCGGTGGTAAGGACACAATTGGGATTCACACACAGGTGATCCAAGCACAGATCCCATACTGGGAATGGCCTTGCAGAACAACCTGCTTCTCAGGTAGGGTATGTTTGCCATGTGCATCCTATAGAAAATCAAATCTAGGAACAAATTCTTCAAAAGGTGTGTAATCAATGAAGCGCTACTCAAATAGCAGGAACAAATCTCAGGTGCCCAGTCTAGGATAGAAACAGAGTTTCATGTGGACCTAGAGCCATTTGCCCTGGGCTCTGGGCCTGTGGCTCCCTGTGCCCATCTCGGGAGCCTCCTCTCTCTCCTGCAGTTGGACCACAGCACTGGGCATGATTTTTTTTTTTTTTTTTTTTTTTTTTTTAGGTTTTTGGAGACAGGGTCTCGCTTTTTTGTGGTTCAGGCTGGCCCTGAGCTCAGCCTCAAACTCACATCACAATCCTCCTGCCTCTGCCTGTGCTGGGATCACAGGCGTGAGCCACCATGCCCGGCACTGTGGTATGTGGTACTGGTTGCTGCTGGGTGTGGGTCTCCACACCCAGTATTGTTATGTGGTTACCGGGGAATCGAACCCGGGTCCTTCCGCTTGCAAGACAGGCGCCGGAACCACCGAGCTAACTCCCTGGCCCCTGGGCATGATCTTTTAAGATCTTTTTGATCAGCTGAAGTGAGAGTCTGCAGTACCCCAATCACTTCAGAGAGTAGTGATCTGGGCCCACACTAGCTGGGGAACAGCAAAGACGGACAGCTCAACTTCCGGGCTGAGAAGGAAAATTTAACCTTCCATTCAGAGCTCAAGGTTGCAGGTGGCCTCTCTCAGGACTGATGTTCTTTCGGCACACATCTTTTTTTTTTTTTTTTTTTTGCTTACAGTATTTTTGGTCACAATTTATACTGATTCAGTGGCACACACTCAGCCTGTCGTCATCTGAAGAATGTTATATGCCCCACATAATTGTACTGATATAAAGCTGTGGTCCGGGCCTGTCTAAAAAAATACATGACCAAATAACCTCTTTCCAAAATTAAAAAGAAGCCTCTTATTCACCAATAAATCTAAACACTGGTAAATCTCCTCACTAAATCTAAACAGTGGTGCTGTTTAATTCTCTAAGAGCTAGGGTTTAAACGGCGCCATTCAACTTACTCTTTCTTACATGTGCCTCTCTCCTAAAATTCACTCCCCTCTGCTCTGCCTCAGAGATTTCAGGAGTTAGGTGAGATGTGGGCAGTGAGCACCCTCTTTGTGTCATAAGGAAATCAAAGTCCACGGAGAAAGAGTGACTTACCCAAAGTGAAACAAGACCAGCAATCAGAAAGAGGAAGCCTTCATGCAGTGACCTTGCTACGCACTGTGGCCCATGTTTGGGCAAGCTGTTCCAGTATGAAAAGGGTGTATCATTTTCATAGAACTGACAATATGCATCAACTTCAAAGAAATGTTTGGAAATTGAAATTTTGTATTCTGCTTTCTATCACTGTCCTGTAGGTTCAGTATTCATTTGCCACTGCCACTGCTACTGCACCACCTAATCACAAACTTGGGGGCTGCAAGCGACAGAAATTAATTCTCTCACCACTGTCTGAAATGGAAGCTCTACCCACTGGTTCCTTCTGGAGCTCTGGGAAAGGATCAGTTCCGTGCTTCACTTCTAGTTTCTGGTAAGTGTTGGTAGTTATCGGCAAATTTCATCACTGTACACCTGCCTCTGTCCCCTATGTGTATGCCTCTCTCCTCTGTATGTCCTCTTAAAGAGCATTTGTTATTGAATTTGGAGCCGAGCTGGAGGAGCCAGAGTGATCTCAATAGAAAAATGATTTAATAACAGCTATTAAAAACCTCACTTTTTAACTCAATGTCATATTCATAGGTTCTATGGATGAAGACATGGACATATTTTTGTTATTTTGTGGAAGTATGTAGGCTCAGTCACCACACTGCAGATCCCCTGTGTCCTATTACTTTGAATTTATTTGTGTTATACTGGACGTGCTGTGTATTAAAGTTAAGTAGAATACCAGAGTCTACTACTCCTTTAACTAAGAAAATACTTATTGAGCTTCAAATATGATGCTGGAATTCATCCAGGAACCACTGACATATAAGAGATAAGTTATATCACTACCTTTCTCCCTGTGATGTAATATCAGGCTCACAGGATACTGATGGAAAACACAGGTCCAGTATAGTAGCAGATATTAGATGTTCATCTTCATACTTGATATATATACTTCACATATTGCAGCACATATATATATATACTTCATATATTGCAGCACATATGAGCAATTAAACAATAGCAAAAAAGTCTCTTTCAAAATCCCACTCAGCATTAAAGGAAACACTGTCATTGCTCTGGCTTTTGGTGTGAACCCACCACACGAGAAATCATAGTGCAGGAAGTGGACAGTTCAACATGTCAGCCCTAACCCTTTGAAAAGAGTTCACGTGGTGTGGAGCAAGGCTTTGGCCTCTTTCATCTCTTTGATTACTGAGGCCAGACAATATTAAAGAGACATGGACAGAAGACTTTCATTGTATTAAGAAATCAACCGCCTAAACTTTCCCCAAAAGGCAGTAGAGAATCAAAATACAGAAAATGCATTTGCAACAGTGAAAAATAACTGCTTAAGTCCTTTCTTCTGTGCAGTTAAGAAAAGAAGAGCAAGTCTCCACAGAATGCTGTGTTCTGAATTAAGAAACCACTCAAACTTACTTTCTTTTTCTGTCCATATGGATTTTATAGTAATTGAATGACAAGACCTCTAAATCACCTGAATTTATAAGAATCAGGTTGTTAAATTAATTTTGTCTAGAAATAAGAGTATCAATTATTTTCACCTAGTACTGGAGCTAGAACCCTAGGCTTGACTGAAGTATACTAGCCAAGCACTCTACCCCAGAGCCCCACCCCCAGCCTCACCATGCGCTTTTAACTTCACTTTGTGCTCCGTTCTTCAGCACCCATTATATTTTTCTTCTGGTTCCTTTCAGCTCAGCAGGTCTGTGCTAGCTTATAAGTAGATATTTTTCAATGCTTTCATAATGTACGACCTCCAAAAATACTACAGAAAGGGAAAAAAGAACAGTAAATGCCTTTGTGGATTCATATTCCTCAATTTTGCAACAGCCATCAGGAAAGGGTTTAATCCCCTACAACTCTAGAAGAGTAGAATAAAAGAACTGCTTGAATAAATCAGTGTGTTCTACCACTGCATTCTTGGCACAGGCCATGGGTGAGATCAGGACCCGTTGATGTCTTGATTTGGGTTTCACAATAGCAGGAAAGAGAGAGGAGGGAGAAACAGAGGAGAGAGGGAGACAGGTAGAGAGAAAAAAAATCCTATCAGTAAATATTTGACTTAATTCTAGGCCCAACTTGCTACAGTAGTCAGGGCCAGGGCTCCAGACACTGGAGTTAGGACGGCAGCACCCACAAGAAATCCTGTGATTCAGACTCCGATCTAAAGTTGTGTTACAGTGAAAGGAGGATGCTGGTCTTCGCTCACGCTGGCATGACTAGACTTCTTTTGCTCCACATCCCAGTGTAATGAGTTTGTTACATTTGATCCTGAGGCCCTGAATTATAACTGATTATACCCTTTCAGGATGATTCTCTATGGGAAATACAATGTGGCATTCCACCAAACGGGAAGCTATCTTATGATAGTTATTTCTATTTCTGCAATGACTTATCTTCCCCAAAGTAAATCTCCCATGTTCTTGTTGGTCTCCTCTATAATTCTTTGGTCTTTTCTAATGTAGCAGGCTTCCAATCAGTCTCCTGGAGATTCATTACTCAGATTATTTATCCTCAAAGTTCCGAGTACAAGAGAGACTTTTCCAGTCCTGCCCACTTTCCCTAACTCTAGGTCACATGCCAGACGTCCCTATCATATTTGCAGCCACAGCAGCATTATTGTACATGTGAAACCACCACTTTGACAATTGCTTAATGACAGTTGGCAACACCTGTTCCCAAGTACTTAGTTTTCTAGGATTATGTCCCAGGTGATTTGCACCACGCCCTCAGATTTGGTTTTTCAATCCATAATAGATCTGCTCCTTAAAACTGTCTAGGACCTTTGCATTCAATGTTTTTCACCTATAGGGAACTTAGTGCACCTTAGGCCATAAGACATTCTCCCTCACCTATCACTTCATGTCAGAAAGTGTTCAGTAAAAGACTGGAATAAGACTATCACCGCTCTCCCTATTCTACATTGAGGGCCAAACTAGGATAGTCACAATACAGCTTTTAAAAGATAAGCTATGAAACACAACATTGGAAGAAAGACAAAGAAGGCTAGAAGATAATGGTTTCATGTGACAGAATTGTCATGCTGATATTGCCAGTCTTTTTTGATCTTCATTTGCTTTCTTTTCTCCTTGTGTTTTCACATTAGTGAGCTTGCAACACAGTGTTAATTTTAGAGAGTCACAGAAATCGTGGATAACCTTTGGATCCAACTAGCATGAAACTGTGATTGTTCAGTTCAGAGGAAGAGGGGAATAAAGAGAATACCACAGAATTGGGGTTAGTTTTTTAAAAATCATTGCAAAAAAGGTGCGGGTTTCTTTGTTGTAATCCCACTTCTCCATTTTTGCAGCCCTCTTCCTTGTGTGGGTCCCTTTGATTGCAGGGAAAACTGTCCTTAACACATAGAACTTCAAAAACCAGAGCTCTTTAGTCACTGTGCAATTGAATATTTTTTAAGAATACTCCAGTGTCCACAGGGAATTTTTTTCAATTAAGGCCATGAGCTTAAATGCTCAGCCACTGTGACAGTTAATTTTAGGTGTAAACTTGAATGGAATAAGGAATTCCCAGGGATTTGGTAAAGCATGGCTGGGGGATATGGCTCAGAGGGTGTTTGCAGAGCAGACTGGTGTGTGACTCAGTGGGCAGAATGGGGAAGCTCTCATTCAGAGTGGGTGATGCCATTAACAAACTGAAGCCCAGACAGAACACAGAAGACCTCTTTCTTAGGCTGCTAGAAAGCTTTCTAGAGCTTACAGATAAAATTCAAAAAGATTGAGCACCACTGAAACTCTGATGCCTATTTAAAACCAAAGCAAAACAAAACAAAACAATAGTTTTCTGTTACAGCCAGGAAACTCCAGCTTCTGCCTTTGACTTCAGTATTCAGTGTTCCCTGGGTCCATGACTTAATCAGTGGCCCCTTCAAGAACATTTTGCACCTGAGTCAAGCTGCTGGCATCTTGAGATGTCAGGCTGCAGAGTGCCTGTTCTGAGACTTCTCAGTCTCTGCAATCACATTCCCTTAAAGGTCTTCTTTCATCTTTCTTCTGTTTATATCAATCATGAGCTGATATAATGTTTCAATGACAGGCCATACATACAATTGGGGTCCCATAAGATTGTAATGTAGCTAAAATTTCCTGTTCCCTGGGGACTGTGTAGCTGTCACAACATCATATCACAGTGTATTGCTCGAATGTTCATGGTGACAGCTGTATAAACGTATGTACTGTGCTGAGTCATACAAATGGGTGGCACCTACCACTACGTACAGTACAGAATCTTGGCAATAATAATAAATGATGATAGAGTTACTTTACCATGAGTGTTGTCATATTTTAGTGTTACACATATATGTATATATTTACTTTAGTGTAATATGTAACTTTATTTATGCTGGCAACAGGCCCAAACATCTCATGTTGGTTGTGTCAGGAAGCCAAACCAGGGGATTGACTTTTGTCATCTAGATGCATGCAAAGTACTCTCTGTGATGTTCACTCAGTGATGAAATAGCCTAAGGATGTATTTCTCAGACTATAATTTTCATACTTAACACAAGAATGTATCTCTACGCATATCTATCCCAATGGCTTTCCAGCTGAAGACCTTAATAAATATAGCTGTATTTGGCAAAATAGAAGAAAAATAAACTGCCTTTGAAAGATGGAGCTAAAAGTACTAACGTGGAAATAATTGCTAGATTAAGAATTTCTCATATCAGAATGGCATTTTGGCCTTTAAAAATGGGGAATAAAATAAACTCCTATAAGAAAAATAGTTTGAGATGGTTGTAATGGTTACATTACATGGTTTCTTCTCTTAACTGGTAATGATTCGTTCATATGTAATGTTTGTTTATTTTCAATAGGGTATATTAAGTTCACTTTCATTAAAAAAGCAATATAAGGTCATTTGAAAAAATTAAAAATAGAATAAATTCCAAGGCCACCTCCCTATACGCTCAATAGATTGGAAGTAATTCTAGGAATCTGTAGAGTTTTGCATTAAGAATAGAGATTTGGAATCAGGGAGCTGAATTCAAATACAGTTCCTAGTAGGGAACCTTGGACAAACCCCTTCAAATTAGGCAGGTGCATAGCAAGTAGAAGTTCAACAGCAAATCTGATCCTTTTTACGTATCCATGTTACTGGAGAGTATGTACCCCTTCCTTTTCGTGTACCCCACTGGGTTTAGCGTCAGTGCTGAGCTGCCTGTAACACCCTTTGGGTCTTGTTTATTTTTCACTGTTAGAAGCTGAACTCCACGTGCCTGGCACTCCCACCACAGCCACTCCTGGCGTAGAAATGTCTGCTTCTCTTCCTTTCATTCTCACCTTGAAAAGGGGACCAAGTCTTGAACCTGAGGCTGAGATGTCTTTTAGATCTTCAAGCAAGCAAGATAAAATAAAAGTGGTTATTATAAGTCTTATCAATGCTGTTTTCAAAAACTTCAAACACCATTATACCAACATGATAAACTGTAAATTCAAATTCAAATTCTGGAAGAACTACTGTACTTCTCCCTTACTGTATTCTCTAGTTCAACTTCTTTCCTTGGGAGAGCTCCATAAGCTTGTTTTGTCACTCCTTTCTAACAACTTACAGAGCAGCAGCAGGTCATGGAGCTATCCTTGCCAGATGGAGGAAAATTGAAGATCTATGCAGAACCTCTCTCTTAGGCTGCTAGAAAGCCTTCTAGAACTTACAGATAAAATTCAAAAAGAATGAGCACGACCGAAAGTCTGATGCCTATCTAAAACCAAAGCAAAGGAAAACAATAGTCTGCATTGCTTACCAATACACTTGCTGGGATGAAGTAATGTAGTATTTTCTGAAAAGTTATGAGTTATGAAATTAATTTGGTGGATGAGACCCAAGACTGTGATGAATCAGGATATTCAAGTGCTAAGTCTATTTTCCAGAGAACACAGTTTGGAAATATTAATGGATTAAAGAAAAAAAGATGAGGATCTGGATGGTCATTAGAGGCAGGAAAAGTGAAGTAATTAAATGCGTGTTCAGCAAATGGCACAGTCAGCATGCTCTGATGGAATTCTGATGCTCTCTCATTCAAGCAATTATAATTTGAACATAAGAAAACTTGAAGCTTTATTTCCTTAACCACCCACATCGTGTATTCTACAAGCATTGCAATACTCTTTGCTACAGAAGGGTCTCGTTAAACCACATCTGCTTCTCAATGCTCTCTAAAGGGTCAGAGAATGTACATGCGGTTTTCTGTCCTGCATCTTGGTCTCAGGTTATACCTTAGCAGGCTGCAGTCCAACAGTGAGCTAAAGCCACAAGTCTTTTCTTTCTCTTCCAGTTTGGGTACATTTGACATTTTCTCACATATCTTACTGACACAGGAACCTCATGGGGGGTGGAGGGAGAGAGAGAGACGGGGGAGGAGGGAGAGAGAGAGAGAGAGAGAGAGAGAGAGAGAATGAGATTAAGAGTTCTGGAGGAAGAGAAGCTGCAAGGGCTCATCCAGAGACACTACCACCAGCCCAGAGCAGGTTTAGTGCTAGGTAGCAGTAACCCTGGGGTCTGTTCAGCTGCTGAGTCTGCCCAGGCCTTCTCTAACCTCTGTCCCTTCCTCCTAATGAAGCCAAAGGCAGACTCAGCCCTGTTCTTTGAGGTCCTTTCCCATTATCACTTGTCTCTCACAACCCCATGATACTGCTCTATCTCATTTATCTGCACCAACCAGATAGGCAGCTCACCTCTGTGAAACTTCTCCAAGAACTTTGCTTCTATCATTACCCCTGAAGGTCTCATTTCTGTTTAACTGTGATCTTCATGGTAGCACATTTGATTGTTCACAGAAACATGGCTTCTAGGATGCCAGTATTGTTCTATTTCTTGATCGAGATGCTAAGTTCAAGGGTGTCTTCTCTTTGTATGAGAGTCCACCAAACAGATTCAATATGTAGGATTTTATCCTGTCATATTCTTTTGTATTTCAGTAAGATGATCCTTAAATATCTCGGACTTCTCCAATAGTCTATTCCCTGACAACTACTTATTCTGTTTATGCCCCATAACTTGCTAAAGAAAAATGCTTGACACTCAAAAATTTATCAAGAGGCACCAATTTAAATGCTCATAACCTTTGTTAGAGAAGTGACAGGGGCAAGCTAAGAAAATTGAACTAGAAATAAGGGAGCATAAACTCTGGTCCTAAGCCTGTTGTTATTTAGCTAAGCTCAGCAACACTGACAAGTTCTTTGGCCTCTACAGACTCAGCTTATGCAACTGTAAAACTTATTCCTCTGTACTTTTTTGATCCCACAAAGATCCTACCAGGAATCAGCTGAACTTTTCTATATGACAGCATATAGCAAACCAGCAAGTGCAAGCCAAATGTGGGTGAGCTAGTGATTCTTAATTGTCAACTTGGCTGGATTCAGAGACTCTCGGAAAGGTAGTTGGATCAGGGGGATGCTTAGTGGATTAGTTTGACATTCCTGGCCCAATGCACTGTGAGGAGATGAGGCCCTGTTGGAAGTGGGTCAGTGGCAGCCTCCCTTGGGACCGCTTATTCTTGCTGGCTCTTTCCTTGTGCTTTGCTTCCCAGCTGCCATGAAGCAAGCAGTTTTGTCCCAACACGTCCTCCCACATGAGTCTCCATGTTAGGGCCGATCAATCAGAAATAAAACCTCTGAAACTGGAAGCTAACTCAAATTTCTCCTCCTTTGGGCCAGAGACTTAGCTCAGTGGAACCACACCCACTGTGCAAGCACAAGGACCCAAGTTCCATCCCTGGTACTGCCAAAACAAAATTTCTCCTCTCTACGTTATGTGTTTTTGGTATTTTGTTTCAGACAATACATAAAGACAGACTTCATCAATTGTCTCCTGCTTAACAGCATGTCACTTGGTCTGAATTTAAATGGCAGGAGACCAGGAGTGAAAGGTCTTTGTGCCTCTCTTTGCACAGTAGAAATACAAAGCATTTACATGATGCAGGATAACTTTAGAAGACTGTCCCTTCCTCCACCAGTCTGGTTCCTGCATTGCTCATGGAGCACTCTTCATGATCTCTTTGAGTCTACCGAGTTTGGGTCTTGCAAACCCTTTATCATCTTTCCCAGGACTCACTCAGTGCTCAGCCTGCAGCATGTAGAGACACTGGCTGACAAGTGGACTTTTTAGAAAAGCGATGTGAGTGGAAGGAGGAAAATGGAGATGTGCAGAGGCCACAAGGATCTCACAAAAGGAAGAGACTGATCAAAGTAGTAGCCAGTCTGACATATGAGCTTCTTATTCAGAAGCTACTTAATCAGTCAAAAAATAATGTTAAATGGCCTTGTTATCATGGAGAAAAGAAATGGAACTCTAAAGCAAGACTAAATCCAATCTAAAGACTGGGAAACCAGCCTTTCTCTGTGCAGCCTTGATCTCTTTAAGCCTCAAGTTTGCTCATATGAAAACACACTCTTAGATTACTGCTGGGCTTTTAATGAAATGAATGGCAGAATTCATGGGAAGTGCCGAGCATGAAGCATGGCACATCATAAGCACTCACTAAATACTTAAACAGTTATTACTGTTGCTAAATAAAATCCTCAAGTTCAGATATTCCCTTCAAAATTCATAGTGGTGACTAAATTAGAGGTAAATGGGCTATCTTGAGACTGTTCTCTTATAAAAGTCAATTTGTCTTTCTCTTGTAAATGTTCACCTCTCTCCATATGATGCTGTGATACCTTAGAACTCTGCAAAGTGCCCCCATTACCAAGGCAGTCCTCGTCACATGCAGCCGTTCAGCTCTGGAACCTCCTCCTCACTATCCAGAACCAAAAACTGACAAAAGCTTTATTTATTATAAATTACCTTGTGCTTGCTTCGGCAGCACATATATTATAAATTACCAAGCCTGTAGTATTCAGTTATTGTAACCTAAAACATTCTAAGACAATTATCATTGATTTGGACTTAGCTCCTGAGGGAGATCACAAAAGACCAGCCCAAAATGCAATTACTTATGCTAAGCCTCTGCATCACCAACCAAAAGTTAAATTGTTTGCCGTGAGATATGCATTTTTGAGAATTCACAGGAGAAATGATAGCTAAATCCTCAAACAGGCCAATTTTACCCTTATGAAGACAAAAACTTGAAGTGGTCCAATGCTAGCCAAGATGTTTTTGGACTATCTTGTTTCCTTGTGCCTTATATAAACCAACTGTTCTGCTGGCTTAACAGAGTGTCTTTGTGTTTCATAGATGGGAAGTTGCCCAATCCATGAATGACTAATAAAATAGGTCAGCTTTGCTTTGCTGACATGGAACTTGACCATGAGTGACTCCACTGGGTTTAGTGCAGAAGCTCAATCCAAACCACTGAGCTCTCGTGCATTTTATTTACCAGAAGTATATGTGCTCTAGCTGTACATAGACGCACACCTAAATGCCAAAAATGGTATTCCTTAGTGCACAAGGATTATCATGCAACATTGTTTACAACAGGCCCAACTGAAAATAGCCCAAGTGTCTATTAAGAAAGGACTGTTAGAAAATCATGATAAATTTATTAAGAAGAATATTAGTTGGCATTGAAAATTAACACACAATTAATGTAACAATGAAGATGAGATAATGTTGAGAAGAAGCCCAGCACAAGAGAATGATTTCATTTGCATGCAGTTGAAATAACAAAAACAATCTATGGTGATCACACTGAGACAGTAGTTATCTTCAGGAGAGGGAAAGGGACTTGCATTATTCTTGTGACTGAGAAGAACATCAGAGAGGCTTCCAAAATGGTTCTCATTTCGTTTTATATTTTATGAAGGATAAACAAACGTATAAAAACTCATCAAGTTGTAGTTTGTGAATTTTGTTTTTCTAAATGTTTTATATATCAATAAAAAAAGTAAGAGTATTCATAAACTCAGTGGGACATACCCTTCTCTGTGCCACCCAAAGAGAATTACATTGTCGTGGCTCGTGGAATGTGATGCCCCTGTAAGCCCAACATTGCTAGCTGACTGGGAACTCTGCAACCTTTCTGGGAGGAGACACTTCATCCCATCTACAATGCCCCAGCCTGGGTGGAAAGATCAGAGAGACAACAAAGAGTTAGAAAGGCTCAATCTTATGAGAGCCTGAATTGATGAAAACTTACACACCATAAGCATGTACACTCAGTGTCAAAGGAGATAAACTGCTCCAAGCCTCCAGGTGTAGGGAGGCCCCAGAGGTAGCAGACCTGGCTTTGCTCTTCTCTAAGACACTTGTTAGAGAACAGAAAATTGAGCCAGGATGACAGCAGCCACCCAAGGCTGTGTCACGTGGTATAAAGAATCAAGATCTGAATCTAGAGCTGAACTTTTGGTAGCCTGTCATCAAGGCTTGGACACTTGATGCCTGTGCTGTGCAATCACCTGAAGGTGAATGAAATTGAGGCAGAGATTCTTAATACATATATACATACGTAAGCAACATACTTGATTTACAAATTCCCAGTAGTCACATACATATGAAAAGGTAAGAACAGGATTAAACTAATTTTAACATCTTTCTACACTTTATTTAACTTGATATATCCAAAATATTAGTTCCACATATGACAAATACGAAAGAAAATTATAAATGAGGATTTTCACTGTTTTTAATGCTGAACCTCCAAAGTTCTATGGATGTTTCCTACTTACACTTTTCTCTTTGGACTAGACACATTTCCAGGGCACATCGTACAGCGATCAGACAGCATAGGTCCAGAGAGCTGGGGAAGAAAGACTGTGCATTTAGAACCATAGCCTAGGACAGAAATGCTCATGCATTTTACATGAGCTGTTGGAATCTGCCTACCCTCAGGGAAATCCCACTCTGTTGCGTTGCAAATTCCTTCATGCCTTTATTGACTAAAAACAGGAAATACGCATTCTGAGAGCCCCTTCCTAATAATACTAGCCATCAGCCCCAGAGGCCAGAGGGAGGACCCACTTTCAGACATACTCCTGTAGGGGTCAGCTCCACACTGATGCCGTGCTAATGTCACACTGATGCCCCACCTGGCTCCCTTTGTCTCCCAGCATTGTGTCTCCCTTCCTGCCAGGCACTTCCTTCCCAGTTTCACTCATTCGCCCTCCTTTTGTCCACCTTTACACTCTTCCTCATGCTGCTTTGCCTTTGTGCCTCTTCCTTTCTGACTCTAAACCTCTCCTTAGGACCCTGATGTAGGTTCCTTATATGGTCCACAGAAGGGCTGGTTTAACCTGCAGTGGTCATTGGGCTATATCATTCAAACATGTTCTTGTGACCTATGCGAGCCACTGTCCCACCAGTTTCCCAGCCAACTTGTCCCCAAGGCAGAGCTGGTATCTCCCACCAACACACAGAGAAGGCCACTTGTAAATAAGTGTTGCAAGAACAAGTCCTCTAAGGGTCAAAAGAAATAGAGATTTCATGTCAACAGTATTATTAAAACAGGACAAACTGAGCTAACTGTGTTTGCTAGTCATTGTGCATTTGCCAAATCATGTCCTGTAGAAGCATTCTGCAAAATCTCTCTGATCACAACATTAGCTATGAATTAATTCTCCATCTGTATGGGAAACAATAATATGCAGTTATGTGAACTATGTCTATATTTAACTCATTTAGAAATGTTGTCATCCACGTTTCTAAACACCATGCAAAAATATCTGACTGAGGGATGTTCAGTTAAGGACAAATATGTCATGCAGATGTTATAAATAATGTCAAGTGTTACAGCCTCCAGGTGCTTCCTACAAAGTGCTTCCCCAAGGTTTCTAACATCCACAGTCTGGGAGAACACACACCTCCTCCCTTGCCTGGGTAAGCATTAGTGTCAGCTGTTGCCAGTTAAAAGAAATATTGTCCGCAAAAGTTTGCAACAGTGCTCTGTTCTTAATAATCCTAGGAAATTTTATTATTGTCTCTGCACTGATGATTGTAAGTTTTCATTAAATACTAGTAGGACAATGCCTTTTTCTGAGAAGAAGGTGGCTACTTCTATAGAGGAACCAATGGCTAGGACCATTGCCCTGTGGTGCACTGGAAACCACAGGTCTGAACTTCTGATTTGCCGATAATTTGCAGTCTGCTTCCTCTCTGAGCCACTTCTCATCTGTGAAATGGAGATAAACAAACTTAAACCATAAGGTGGAGTAAAACACCAGGTAGAATGCACACATATCACAGGATGCTCAGTTCACTAGATGGAGCCCTGAGGAAAAGAATTCAAATGTACATGCTTTTTCTGATCCTCCCTAAACATGGGGAGGAACTTTGGGTTTAGTTTCATGAAGAGAATGATGGTGGGGGTTAAAAATTAAAGGAGAAATAGTAGAGTTAAGTACACCCTCAATTCATGGTACCCCATCATTACCATGCCAGATAAAGCTCTCTCTTGTTTGGTTTCACTGTTTTATACATGTCTTCTTCATTTCTGGACTCTTATTTGTGAATTCTGGTACCAATAAGTCCTTGGGTGTGCCCCTGTAGTAATACATTTGAATTTTTACGATGCTGTGTTATATCTGTGAACATGAATCACATATATTGGACTGTAAAACTCATCCTTTCTCTTGTGTTTCCCTTTATTCATCACTGTGCCTTTCAGACTGTCCATGTACTTGATGTACACTCTTCCAGGGAAGTTACAGGGCAGAACATAGAGCACGACAGCAGGGAGTGCATCCTTGGGGGCCAGATTGCCCGGTGTCATAACCTGTTTACCAGCTGTTAATTTAGCTCATTTCTCAGGCAGCTCCCCAAGCCCCCACTTGCTTATTTCTAAAACAGTATTAAAAAGATCTACCTCATGAGTAGTGAGGACATATATTTTGTATCATAGGCATCTAGTGAGTGAAAGCCAATATCAGTATCATCAACATCACACAGCTGGTGCCATGATCATCCTCACACACAGCGCATTATGGCCTGAGTCCAGAGAGGATTGACAGGGTCATAGGGCCTAGGCTTAATTTCACCATGTACTGCCAAACTTCTCTGCAGAACAAGTACTCCAGTCTACATTCCTCATCAGTTCCTGAGAGTCCTGGGAAAGGCTTGTGACCCAGTAATGACCTAGATTTTAACAAATTTCTTCTCCAGGGCCACTGACAACAGCTCCATATGTGGACAATTCACCAATCTATGCTAACGTTCACCCTAGAACCCCTAAGTCCTGCAACAATGATCAAATAAAAGTGACTCAGGATCACTATGGGGTGGGGAGAGGTACAAAGTGCTTCCCTAAGGTTTCTAACATCCACAGTCTGGGAGAATGCACACCTCTTCCCTTGCCTGGGTAAGAGCCTCTCTCAGGGAGCCACTATTTGATAGATGATGTTGTCAGCCAAAGACATAGGCAGAGACTTACTGAAGAAAGGTCAAGACCTTGAAGGACCTGGAGGCTGTTCAAGTAACCCATGGAACTAGAAGTAGAAAAATCTCTCACTGTCAACCATCCCTGCATGGCCTAGAGAACACCAGGAATGCCACTATGTAATTCAGTCTTTTGAATTAAACCTGAATTTTCCCTGGAAGACTGTGCACTATTGATTCTTTGCCAGAGAGAGCTGTCGGCTCAACACCTGTTAGTCCCAGAGGATGTAAGCATCTCAGCAGTCGTCCCTGAGGGATGAGGACTTCTGATAAATACATAGTAGGTAAAGCATGGTAAATGCCTGACGAGGCCGAGAAATATGTCTCTTGGTGTTCCCAGCAAAGGTGAAACTCCCAGGGGAGATTCTGGGCCCACTTTAAGGTGTCACTTGTACCCAGTCTGACACCTGTCTCTTCACAAAGTTGCCAATAATCCTAGCTCTGGCTCTTAAATTTAATAATTTCCAAAGTACTCTTTGTATGAAAGGTGAGTTCTGTTCCTCGTGTCCTTTACAAGAACCCATTGAAATTCAAAAACAGAAACTAGGTGATTTATCCATTGCCTCACACTCTGGTGAGTCATTTCTTGCGCAGAATTTGCTTCTTCTTCTAAACCATAGGCTGACAACTGGGCTGGAGTTAGTTATGACAAAATAAAACTGACACTTGGATAAAGGAAAGTATGTAGTCCTTGAGGATGAGAAAAGCAGAGAAGGAAGCCCTGACTCAGGTAACGGACAGGCAGTCTCTTACCTAGTGAAGTCATCATGTGGTGCAGTTTGTCTTAAATTCAAACTCTGGTCTGAGCAGTATCTGGTACGTATTTGGATTCTGGGACATGACATAAGATATTGGAAAAAAATTAAATTGACATAACTAATTTTTAAATACTGTTCTGTGCTTTTCAGTACTTTTTAAATTAGGTAATTTTTTGTGTGGGCCAAGAAAATGGCATCTAGTAGATTCTCAACAAATATTTTTCTGATGAGTGGGTGATGAAGGACAAGACTTACTCTGCTCTCAGATCTCGCCAAAGCTAGGACCACCTTTACTTTTCACACAATCTCTCCATGCATATCAAGGCATCTGTTATTTAAAGTTCAAGACACTGTTGAAATCTGATATAAAAACCTCAGCTGTATGTTGGTGAAGCCTAGCTGAAGGATGGGATCTGAGGGCAGAAGCCAGGCCAACAGCTGTCTCAAGAGAAAGGCCCTGAGGACCAGGGTCTGGCAGTGAGTTAGGCCGAAGAGCAGTGGTTACAGTGAACCCTGGACACAGGAACAGATGCTGCAAAGATGAGGCTGAAGCAAGCAAAGAGCATCTGATGGAAGAAGCAAGTAGAAATGAATCATGAGGTTGGGACTGGAGAACAGGCGTGCAAGGGGCAACAGGTGACGATAAATAAAACTCCAGAAAGTAAAGAAAACTGAAGCTTGACACCTGGGTCTAGAAGTCAGAGAGGAAGGCTCTGTACAGTTTCCCCTTATCCGTGTTTTTTTCCTTTCACAGCATATTCAATCCCATTTCAACTGCATTACCACATATGAGAAGCAGGACTCAAACTAGACCCTTTTCCCTCCAGGGGCAGGTACGTTCTAAGTTTCTACCTCCCCAGTTCACTACAAACCACTATCAGTAAATATTTCTGCCTCTCCTGTAATGGATCTCAACTTCTAAGGCTAGTAACAGGAGACCTCTCCCAATCTCCACCAAAAGGCTTTCTGTGCCCAGAAGAAACGAAGAGCCTGAAGGAGAAAAATTTAAGCCAGTCCTACATGGCTGTCTTGGTTTCATTCCCAATTAATGGGGTCTGTTATGTATCCCTGACTGTGACTTCTCCCCTAATTCTAAAAACTAGACTTTAGATTGTACTCAATTTTTGTGGAATCCCTACTTTGAGCCAGGCACTTTGGTCCCTACTGGAGATCCAGTTATGAATAAGACACAGCCCCTAGTCTCAGGGAGATAACGGCCTGCTGAGAGGCAGTGTTGGGATGAGTAAATGGAAACATGTGGGAGGGCAGCTAAGCCACAGTGAGGGTGGGAGGGTGGGGCAGGAAGAACTTCTGGAGGATCTGAAAGCTAACCCTTGATGCAAAGGTCAAGTAGAAATGATAAGCAGAGAAGAGGTCTATGGGTGTGGGTAGGATACTGGTGCTGGGTGAAGGAACAGCAGGTTCAGTGGCTCAGTGATTAAAGAAAGAAGGACAAATTCAAGAATTTGAACATAATGGGGCTGAAGTCACTGAGGATTCCCCACTGATTACCTGTGAGAACTTTAATAAGTTGCCTGAGATACTTTCATTGAGACATAGTCGCCTATTTGAAAAGTAAAAAAATGCAGTCATGAGAAGTAATGAAAGAACACAGTGATAGAGTCTAGACTGGTGTCCTGGTGTAGCTTTGTTTTCTTATAAAATGAGAACTTAGTAGCAAGTATAAATATGCAGTGCAGAAAGGAAGTGCTTTAAAAGATGAACTGCATTTTCTATGTTCATTGTTTCTTTAGCAATTATTTATATTTTGTAGACTCAACAGTGTTTCCATGGTTGCTGGGGGGGAGTCACATTGTTTTTCTTTATATCAATCACAGAAATTTTCATTACATATCCAGGGACTGTGGTAGGGTCATAACTCAATTAATATACTGATTCCTTAAAAGGATTCATGCCCATAACCCATTAACCAAGGCTGAGTCCCAGAATATTGGCTTCTTTTAGGTGATGAAGACATGGAAACAAAGAATATTTGTCTAGTAGTCTGGTCTCCCTCATATCTATTGGCTAATATTCTACTGCATTAATATGGGTACTGTTAGTCCTTCTGACCTCACTCTTGTCCCATAAAAGTTTCCCTGAGCCAACTGGGCATCTCATATTCCCTTAGAGTCCAGGATCATTACCCAGAATTCCCTTTGCATCAGATTATCTCTATCAAATTTCTATCAAGCACTACAAACCATGGCTAATGTCATCGTCTTCATCAGAAATTGGAAGGTTCCATCTATATATGCTAAAGGAGACTTTTTTTGTTTTTGTAGAATCTTGCCCATTGTAACATACCTCCCAACAGAAAATTATATACATGACAGTAACCTTGCTTCCCCTCCCCTGGACTCTGAAAACCTTTGATTCCGAGTCTGAAAAGTGTTTCTCTGTATTCTGAGGACAGCTTTGACCCTGAACAGGAGGAGGGGTGGTGAGTAATATGGTCAAGGGTAACATCTGCTCAGTATTTTTGATGATCTTGTTCTTACCTCAGGATTCTCAGGATAAATTAGGAGGATCAATTCTGAGGAAGAGTTAATATAAAGAAGCAAACTGATCAATGAGCCTAAACTTTGAACGTTGTCAACATATCACTTACACCTTTGCAAGGGCTTTGAACCCTGTGCTCCATCCTTGCCTGCCTGTTACAGAAGCCAGAGCTTCCCCAGTGAGCAAAGGAAGCCGCAAGTGCCCTCAGACTCTGTTCACCAAGGTCCTTCACCAGTCTGACATTTCTGTCCTGGTGTCTGTCATCACGCCATGTCGCAAGCTTTCCACCTACAGGATACCTCTAATCGGGTACAAATCTTATCTCCCAGAGCCAGCTGTGGCCTGTTTTTACCTCTGCGTCACTTGCCTTCACACAGTCAGGAAGCTGGGAAGCCCAGTCAGAAACGGTTTCTTTTGATTCTCCAATCCTTTGGTCTTTCGCAGAGCTGTCTTTCATGTCTCTTACTGTCATACATATGAGTCAGGGACATAATTTTAAGTCCATATTCATTGTACACATGTTTTTTTTTTAATTGAACTTTACCAAGTTTACATTATATTTTCTTCCAAGGACCTGAATCACTAAAGTTAACTGGATTTTTACCTAGTTCTCCAAAAATGTGACCTATGACTCTTTTTCCTTAGAGATCTTGGTTTCCAGACTACAAACCAGTTGTCCCATGGATCAATCCACTGTATTTGATGCTCTACTCTCTATCTCCCCCTCCCTGCCTAGAAAAGGTCCTTCCCCACTGTGAGGATTCCCCACTGTGAGGCTCCCAGTGACTCCATGAATCTCAGGATCAGTTTGGGTCTACAAACACAGTTGTTGTGAACTAACTCTTCTACCTTCAGACTGCAGAGCTCTGTGTGTCTTTCTAGCTCTCTCCCTTGGCTTTGTCTCAAAGTTTCACACAGTCTTTTCTACATCCTCACAACTTGACCTGCCCTTCATCTCGAATCTCATGGGCATGACAGCTGAGTCAGCTTCTCTGCTAGACCGTGAGACATACATCCCTGAATGGGGATGGAGCAGCTGCGGCGACAATCCCACTGAAGCTTGAGTCTCTGCAGACAGGGTCCCTTAAGTCAGGCCTCTGTTTAATTCACAGTCTCTAAGACAGAATTTTTAAGTGAAGACCATAACATTGATTCAGAAAGACAGAATGAAGTAGAGGTTCATTGCCAGGGTCTCACCGCTGGGTATGGCAGTGTCAGCCAGGCAGAGCAATGGGGTGACCGAGCCGAGGGGCTAGGATGAGAAATAAGTAAAGACAGAACAGCGAACTTGGAAGGGCTCATCAGTCAATACCAAATGAACGCCACGTTTATTTAACAGCCTTCTTTTATACATTTCTTTAGTACTGTCCTTGAGCCGCCCTTGAGCGGACTAGCTTTGTTCACATGTACAGAAAAGAAAAAAGTTAATGAAAGAACTGGTGGGCAGGTGCGCTGATGATATTCTTAGTTAAATCTGGCACGAGAGTGTGTAATGGTTCAGTTTAATCTGGAATGAGGGTGTGTCAGGTTCTTAGTTTAACCTGGAATGAGGGTATGTCAAGGTTCTTAGTTTAACCTGGAAAGGACAGTAATTATCCTTGAGGAAAGTAGACAATGTTAGGCTCTGATCCAGAAATCAGGCCAACTTTTTCTCTCCTGCATGGGCAGCTATGACACTGTAGGAAATAGCTCCCAACAGTTCATGAGCTAGAAACTTGTCTTATTCATTGCTATTTCCAGTATCTAGGCCAGGCTTTGAAACCTAGTATTATTGTACAGTCCTGCCAGAATGAATGAATAAGGAGAGAATCTAAGAGGATTACAGTTTTAAAAAATGCAAAATAAATACAATTAAGGGGGTTGGAATCCTTGATTTAAAGAAAAGAACATTTTAAGAGGAATTTAGGGCCGGGGATTTAGCTCAGTGGTTCCGGTGCCTGTCTTGCAAGCGCAAGAACCTGGGTTCAATCCCCAGTAACCACATACAATACTGGGTATGGAGACTGATGCCCACCAGCAATCAGTACCACACACCACAGTGCTGGGCGTGGTGGCTCACGCCTGTAATCCCAGCACTCAGGAGGCAGAGGCAGGAGGATTGCTGTGATATGAGTATGAGGCTGAGCTCAGGGCCAGCCTGAACCACAAAGCAAGACCCTTGCCTTGACTTGTGAATTCAATTCATTCCTGAGAACTGATTATAACTTGTGTTGGTCAATTAGGGCTCAGGCTCCTTTACACAGCCTTCAAAGTCTCTCTCCTGTATGCAGATAGATCTAAGTGTCATTACAGAGTCACTGGACCATTATTTCCAATTAACCTCTGACAGGAAAAGATATTGTAATATTCCTTCTGGAACTCTTGAAGAGTTAAATCTGTATCTGAGACAATCTGGAAGCACAAGCGACCAGCATTCAAGTTATAGCTCAAGAATTTGGTCATCAGTTAAAACCAAACCGCTGGTCATAATCCAAGCTGTTCACATGTCAGGTCAGTCATAACTCAAGGGTCCACCATATAGGGTAGTATTAGACAGGGTCAATAGTTCAAGATTCAGTTCAGACTGCCAGGGTTCCAAGCCTAGTTTTCATGCATCAGGTAATACATGGGAGGAGCAGAGAAATTTGGCTACAGAGTTAGGCCCCACCATTGTTAGCTCTAGTCAGTAAGAGCATTGTTTTGTTAATGGTGGCATTATCTCACCCCAGCACCAGCAGTTTGATAATGGTTTCCTAGAGGTCTATGTGGAAATGTGGTCTCTGAGCACCTAGGATTAAAGGAAAGAAGATTTAGGTCTGCTCTGCACTAGATTGCAAATTTCTTGAAAGTAAGAACAGTGATTATTCATCTTTGAAGCTAATAGGCATTTGAGTCTATGAATTCTCTTATTAGAAGATTTCTAAGAAGAGATCTGAGGACAGGCAGAAAGTACTTTTAGAAATGAGCTATTCTAAGTAGTGAACAAATTGAGTTGGAATAATTTCAGTGGGAATTGTACTTCTTTTCAGAAAAGAACCAGAATACAGAAACCCAGCATACTTTGTTTAAGTGTTTATTCTTTGTATTAGATGACTAATAGTTTTACTTGCCTGTAATTCCACATGATGAGTCACTGCAGTGATAGTGAATGCAGGAACACACTCTGGTCTCCCTCAGGTGGTAGTGGTATGTTAATGAATCACAAGAACCAACTGAAATGCTCCACATTCCATTAAATTGCATACATTCCAAGAAGGATTAACACGGTAGCAGAATTCCCCCATGCTGGGACCCTGCTGATTGATGTCTCCTTCTTCAGAAGTCTTTTTTTCTTATCCCATTTTAGTTATATACAAATTCTTTGAGAGTATTGGAGCCTGGTGGCAATAATCGGGCAATGACTCATCAATATTTCTAAATCAAATACCATAAAAAGCATTATTCTTAAGCCAAAGAATTCTTTGGCTCTCTTGTCTATGACTTATGGAAATAGCAGTGCCATTTTCTATCATCATCAAATATGGAAGACTTAACTAGCGACTCAATTTAAAAAAAATTATCCAGCACCTAAATTATAAAGCAGAACTGAGTAACGTGCTCTTTATATCTAAATTTAAATCCTAGATAACTTCAAAACACATGAGCATGTTCCTAACTTCTACTAAGTTCATAAATGGAAGAATATTTCATATAAGAGCTCGAGGAATGGCAGGAAGTAGTTTTAAAAATCGGGTATTCTAAGCAGTGAACAAATTGAGTTGGAGTAACATTGTGGCTTTGAATTTCAGTAGAAATTGTACTTCTTTTCAGGAAAGAACCACAATGCAGAAACCCAGAGTACTCTGCTTAAAGCTCAGCAAATTCAGCTGGTCACTGCTTCAGGATAAAGCAAGGAATATACATCTGTGGACTTCACACTGGACATGCTGTGGCAGCTGAGTAGCTCAGGAAAAGGAAGTAAAGACAATGTCCCCCAGAATAATTGTGGGTGATGAAATCCACAGGAGCATGAGAAGCAAGGGATGGCTAGCCAAGGGAACAGTGAGCAACACCTAGCTTTTGCAATAAAGCAACTGTCTTTATTTAGTATCATCTTTCTGGTGGTAGTGGGTTGGGGAAGAGAATATACAGTACTCCAAAAGTTAAAATTTAAATGAGAAGAATTATATGATTCAGTATAAATGGATATGAAATCAGTGTTTGGATAGTTTTCAGATGTATTTGTGTTTCACACCATCATACCTAAATTGAAAATTTTAATTCAGAAATGTTTTGTTGGTGGAAATTAATCAAACTTCCAAATGGCTGATATAAACAGAAATGTTTAAAATGCTGAATAATTTAGCTTTTCAAAATATGCTTTTTGGCAATTTGGAATAAAATAAATGTGTAAATTCTGGCTTTAAAGAAGAGAGAATCATTACTCTTTGGAAAGAACTTAGAAGCAAGAAAAACCTCTCACAACTGACCTAGACACAAGAAAGGTGAGATGGTTCTCAACTGTGAAGGTCCAGCCTGACTTTTCCTAGAAAAAATAGAACTACACAGGTAAAAAGCATCAGAGGTTTCAGTACCAAAGATTCCTGCACTGAACATCTCATGGAGAACTGAAAACCCTTCCCCCTTTCGGGGACCCCAGTCCCCTTCATTTTGCTCTGTTTTATCCACAGCCCTTCCCCAGCGCCAACAGACTGCCTTCACTCTTTACTATCATATGTGCTCACCAATTGTAAGCTCTACAAGGGTTAGAAGGACTTTGGCAAATTGTGTTTGCTAATATATCTCAATTTTCTGGTAGAGTTCCAAGTACATAGTAACTTGGATTAAATGGAAGTCAGCCAGGCATGTCTGAAAAATAAAACTAATTTTCCTGGTAAATGAAGACAAAGATAATCCAAATAGTCCTTTCTTTTTCTTCCTGTTGGGGACATGAATGCTGGTGGTCCTCTGCTCATCTCAAGTGCCTGAGGAAAGTATAAAGAATTTCAAGTTTCTCTTGTCTTTACCTCATACACTGCTACAATCTGGATCTTCAAAGTGCCCTGAAGACGCATGTGTTGAAGTTGAAGCCTTGGTATTATTTGAAAAAAGTGGATGGGCCTTTCGAAGATGCAGACTACTAAGTGAAGTTAGAAAGAATACTCACTGGGAATTTGTTTGTAAAGGGAATTGCAGAATATGAATCTTTTCCTCTCCCTCTTTTTAGTTACTGGCTGCTATGTGGCCATGAGGCAAACAGTTTCCTCTGGCACAAGCCTTCATCGTTATGGACAGTATTGCCCCACCAAAGACTTACAAGCAGTGAGCTGACCAGTTGTGAGCTGAATCCTTCAAACTTGTGAGCCAAAACAAATATTTACTCTTTCTGTGTTGATTATCGCAGACATTTTATAATAGTAACAAATCTGACTGACATAGACATGAAACAGCACTATCATGTATCTACCTCTAGATCTTTTACTTATTCAACCCATTGTTATAGTAATTCATCTATTTGTTTCTAGATTTATGTCACACTTTGGATACTCTAAATATTTCCAAACTCTGTGGCCAATTGGTTTTAGGTAGGCCAGCAGCAGCAACACTAATGGGAAACTAGAGAATACAAGGAAAAAAGAATCCAAGAATTTCTTTCCTTTTTCCTCTAATTTGGCAGTGCTTCTAGTATTTCTTTTGTCTCTTCCTCTATCCTAGTTCTTTTGGTTCTAGGGATCAAACTGAGGACCTTGTGCTCGCCAGGCAGGAACCTGAACCAATGAGCTAAATCCTAGTCCCACTCCCATGATCCTAGACAGGGCCTCTTCCCTGTTCCCAGCTCCCACCAGCAACCATCTTACATATTTTACGAGTCCAGATGGCTATTTCTACTGAATTCTGATAAACCTCATCTCTTTCAATTGTCCTTGCACTCTGTGGGTGGTGGTGGCTTCCTGCTAATCTCTGAACTGCTAATCCTTAAGAAGTCTTATGTGCCTTTTCAGCTCTTCTATTCCCTTAGCAGCTAATACTGTATCCTAGATTACCTCTATTGGAAAACTTGGCATGGAGTAGGTTGTCCTAACTAGATCCTGACTGATACAGTGCCTCAGGTGAGTTTCCTGTAACTTGCAGAAATCACTTTCCAGATTTATAAAATCTTAGAAAAAGTTTCTTTATGCTGTACACTAGAAGTTTTCCACCACTTAAAAAATGTAATAGAAAGCCTCACAGTTTGGAGTCAGAACTATAGCACTAAACACAACAAAGTCTGTTTATCCTTCATGGATTGCTCAATTCTTGGACATGATGTTGAATCAGGCTGAATTCAAAGTCACAGACAAATTATGAAAATTCACCTGGAGACTTATGATGATTGTGGGTTTGAATTCTTAATTCATAATACTGCCTACCATAAAAAGTATACAACTTTATCTCTCATTGTCATGCAACTCTTTGAATCTACAGTTCAGAGGGGTAAAGCAAAATCACAAATTCTTCAGAGGTATGTCTCATCAGCTCTAAAGGGTCATTAAATTAAGGCAATTACAAAAGGCCTCATATCTCTTCCCCTAGTCCTCTCATGAATCTGTGTATAAGGAATTTATCACCTGTGTCATTTGAATGTACTTTCCTTCCAATCTCCAATCTAATCATGGTTAAGCCAAAAAAGGAATTACAGCTTTATCAGAAGTATGTTTTGCAAAACTGCTGTATCACTGTGCCAGATATGGTATCTTGTTTTTATTTTCCCATTATGCTAAGAGAAAATGTCTCATTAAATCTGTAGTTATCCTAAATCCACAGAAATATAAACAATTTTCTCAATGTAATTTGGAAATATGAGGGTTTTTTTTAAAAAAAGTAATATTCTAATACTAAATCCTAGTGACCTTCTAGTGCAGAAATCTGAATATAACAGAAAGCAGAATTTTTAAATGTTTCCATCAGATCAATTTTTCCATCAGCACTATGTATTAAAACACAGACACATACCCATTTTGCTTTTAATGTTTTAGCAGTGAGTCTTCATGATAATCAATGATTCCTGAAGATTTTTTCAGTTACATATAATAGTAAAAAAACTATGTACATTTGTGGTGTGAAATAAATGAAGCAGAAAACTTTATAGAGTCAAATCTAAACTATTCTCCTGAAATAGATCAATCTAATTTGAGCACATGGCATTTTATGGTGTTGGGAAGAAGCAGCTGGAGAAAGATACTATGGAGTGTTCTATACAATTTAAGTTTCCATACACTGACAATCTAATATTATGTTGGTCCTCCAAACTAGTTAAATAGATGGTCTATACTCAACCAGAAATGATTTAATCTAATCAGCCACTTTACTCAAAACAACATTACCCTCATTTCTGTATAAACTTGTAGATTTAAATATCAGAAAAGAGTTATGTTGTATACTTTCAGCCTTCCATGCACTATCTTTCTATGGGCAATCATAGGAATTCAAGCCCAGTGCAGGTGAAATTCCTATGAGGCAATGATGAGTGATGCAGTAGATGATGGCTGTGGCATAGACTCTCCCAAAGGACATTAATAATTCTACCAATGCCTTTGTTCATGCACATGATGGCTACCCACATAGCATGGCTGATGCTTTCCACACAACTGTCAGGACTGCAAAATGATTGCAGCGACATTTTTCAAACTTCCAGGGACCCTGCCCTTGTCCATCAAGCAGGGAGTCTGACTCCACTTGATTTGAATCTGGGCAGGTCACATGGTTGCTCCAAGTAGGAGAATGTGACAAAACTGATGCTTTTGACTTATAGGACTGTTTCATAAAAGGCTGTGTGATTTTTGCCTTGCTGACATTTGGAGTTCAAAGCTGACATGTGAGAAGTTCAACTTCCCTGAGGTCACCATACTATTAAAGGAGAAAACAAATCTGTAGGACTTTTTACTTAGCAAAAGCATCTGGCCTGTCTTTTAGAAGAATGTATGCAGCTGATCTCTCCCCTTTGGGCCTTATGGTCTTTGTTACATTCACTGCTGAGCCGTTTGTTCTATAGATTTTTGTTACATTTAAGGTCTTGGCACCTCAGATATACCAGAGGTTTCCAAGACCAACTCCCTTTGGCAGCTCAGAAATTTTCTTTGCTTTTAAAAAGTTTTTATTACTCTTATATACTTACCATATGCAAATAAGGGGAAACTGTGCACTGTATGAACCAGTGAGACCTGTAAACTTTATGACCAATAAGATTGTTGGGCCCATATGCAAATGAAAGATGGAAATGCATAAAGTTTCAACCAATGGGTAATATCGAATGCTGTTTCTGTAACCCCACCCCCCTGTGAGAGTATAAGCAACCCAGCTCTGGCCAAACTGGGATTCAGTGTTTTTGTGGATGAGTCCCAGGCTGACCTGCCAGCATCTAGAACAAAGATGTACACTTAGCCTCTGAGATTCTTGAGTGTGTCTTCTAGTCTCTGGATTAGCTACCTAGAACTGCATATACTAGCTGGCACTTTGCCTCGCACTATCAGGAACTGAAGTCAATGGAAAGCCTACAATTAACTACTGTATTCTGCACTCCCAATATCATTTCCAGTGGTACCACCCACCAGCCCTGTAAGTCATCTTGAACATCCAGCCCATTCTGGTCTTCCAACGATAGTCGCCTCAATGGCAGCCGACTTCATTGCTTGAGAGATAAAAACCAGGACCACCCAAATTCCAAGTTCGTGACTCAAAAAACCTTTTAAAATGCAGTTGTTATAAGCCATTAAAGTTTTAAAGTAACTCGTTATGAAGCCAAAACAGAACTAAATTTCAGAATTACCTTAATTTTACTAGTTTATTTCTCAGGTTGTTTCAGAATCTAAGAAAATCAAAAGATTCTGGTCACCCTCAGGGAAGAAGCTTTTTTTGTCTGAGACACACTTGACTTCTGAATTTTCTAATATCCCACCTTTTCTGGGATTTGTTAACACCAAATGGCCCTAATAAGTAGCCACATTATTATGGAGTTAGGCAGAGGAAATTATATTTACCAGAATTCTTTAAAGAGAATCATTCTATATATTTGGAAAAATACACTACGATCAATTATTCAATGAAGACAAGATGAAGATAGAGGAGAGAAACTCAAGTCCATTTTCTAGTAATAAATAGTTGCTAAACTTCCTTCTATGGGTGAGAGTCCTTTTTGCTTTGTTAAGCATCTAATGATTATAAGCCTAGAGGGCAAACTGAATTACTCAGCAAAAACAGAAAAAATTAGACCATGCTTGAAAAAAAGTAAGAAGAGGAACACCAGTTGCTGAGTAGCTGAAATGAGAATTGTGGAGGACAGAGAAATTTAGCAATGATTTGAAAGCAGAATGCATAGGAATGCTTTCTCCCACATCATCCTTGGCAACGTTTCAGTAAATAATATATTGCCATATAATTCTCTTGTTATTACTGGTTAAGGAAATCCAGAGATGTTGAAGTTAGCAAGGAGAAGAAAGAAATTAACTATATTCAGAGACCACTGGAAATCTAGGAAACCAATACCCCAGTAGAGCTGTAGTAGGGATGTGACATTTTAAGAGGGAAGAAATCACAAAGAAATAAAAATTAAACTTAAGTTATCACTCAATCACACAAGGCTAATTTTCAAAGAAAAGTCCTTTGAAGGTTCAGAGAGAGGTTAGGTGTACACGCAGGAATTTCTAAGCACTCATCAATCTACTTAGATGTTAATGATTGTTTAGTTTGCAAGAAAAGAAACTCATCAGGGAAGGATGGCCATTGGAAGGACAGACAGGCTTATATGCCACAGTCCCGTGCAAAAGGTGTGTGCTTTCAGCAGCTCTCCTAGTGAGCCTTCAACTCTTGCTATCTTTTCCAAAAGTTCCAAATTTTTCCCTCATTTGTCCAATTGATGAAAAAAAATCTGCAGTTGATTGTTAATAGCTGATAGGAAGTGAATATATTTTACATATTCCAGGGTTATTTGCATCTGTTGCCTAGGTGAAGTTTACCCCCATATGTTCAGATATGAGAGAAGCATGCCACTTTTTCATTCTTCAAATTAAACCCAAATTTGAACCTGATGGGATCCAGTTTATACTACTACGTGAAGGTTTTTCTGAGCTTTCCTTATCAGCCTAAAAACAGAATCTCCCCAATAATTTAATTATCACAAATTCTCTCCCTGAAAATTTTATAACTGGGGAACAATGACTCCAGATAAGATCAAAGAAATAAGAAAGTCCCTCAGACACTGCTACACAATTCTTGGTGTTTCTCACCTATTCTCCTAAGAATCCTCTTCCTTTTCCTAAAAGTTATTTGCTTTCCCCAAGTGCCCTTTCTCTCCCTTTCCTTCTCTTCTTCAAATTGTATATATAAGCCCCAAATTTAATACTTCCTTGAGTCATATTTTTCTGTGAACTCTGCATAAATACACAATCGAAAGTCTTTTATCACTCTTTTATTTAGTTTTTTTTAAACTAGTACAAGTTTTTAGTACATGCAGTTTACAACTGTCTTGGGGAATGGGCACTTGTACTTAGCATACATGATTCTTTTTTTAATCTTCCTTACCTCCCCTAACTCCTTCCTTTCTCCTCTAAATCCCTTTCCTCATTTTCATTCTTACTGATATTATTAACTTTATCTCATGTTTATGACACATCTTTTTGTGAGTATAATTCATGGACCCCCAAGTGCTAAGCCTATAAAGGCAGAAGAAAATTTTTCCTATCCAATAGTACCATTCCCTTCCAATGTTGTAGAATTCAACATCAATTATTACTGATATTACATAATTCTTGCTCCAAATAATATAAAAGACAGTTTATTCTGAGCAAAATAGACACAGATCCAAGGTGCCCTGAATAATGTGTTTCACCATATATGAAGTTACTTTCACTTCTACGGTCATAGAACAAAAGAAAGTAAAAAGATCAGTTCATTTACTAATTACATTGGTGAGAGCACCGGGTAGACAGGCTATGTAAAATTAGAAAATATATTCCACAACCATCAGATGTTACTTCATAGCATTCTTAGCATAGGTGTTGATGTAGGGTAGAGGTATGCTAAACTTAGCCATACATTCCAAGAATTTAACCTAATAGTCACAAGAATGTTAGGTCAGATACAGAGGTTGAAAGTAAATGGCCCTTAAAGACCTTAGGATAGCTCAAGATAGTTTTGGCTCTCAACTTGCAACATTCCATCTCTCCACAGTCATGTTTTCTGGCCAAGGCCGAGCAGTCTACAGGATCTGTAAGATAGATGCTGCTTCTTCAGAGAACTTCAGCTGCCAGCTAGGCTCCTGCTGTAGGTTAGCAGGCTGATGTGGCTCTTGAAAGCAGAAGGAAGTCACTTACCTTCCTCTACCCTTCTGCTGAAACACACTTATTACTCATATAGCACTGTAATGGTATCCCTAAGGATCCCCTGCTGTGTATGAGCAGAAAAACTGGGCAGGTACCTAGGACAGGGTCCCTATTCAAGTGTGCAGATTCCTTTCCAGCAGCTTTCTTCAGTCATGTCCCCTACGTGTCTTTCCATGATGCAAGGAGAGCATCTTGTCATTCTTCATGCAAACTTCCAGTTTTCTCTAGGCTTTGGAGTTGCTCTTCTCAAAGAACATTCACTTCTTTCCCATCTTCCTAGTGTATGTCACCCATGGAGCACAGTCCTTGGAGACATAAGTGCCAGAAAAAGCCATTCTCTATACTAATTTGCTTCCTGTATCTACAGCACAAAACTGCCCAGTGGCAAATGTGGAGCTCAGAGGGAAAGCTATCTTCCTAGTGAAGCAAGAAACAGTGAGGATCCTGGACAGACATCTCTTTATCATGAAGACAGGAGCAGAAAAGCAATGATACCAGCAGCTCACGAGTGACTCCTATCAGTCTCATGAGCCCTGAATAGAAGTTTATGCTTCCTTACATGTTTCGCTTTACATCTACAAAGCTTGATTCCACTGGAGTTTCCCTGGGAATATAACAAGCAGGCTTTACACAAAGCAGAGCAGAGGAGAAGGGGAGGAGAAAAATTCTGGCAGGACTTTCAGAGTCCATTATATGCTCTTTTGATGACAGAGTATAGAAGCTATCATGGCAACACAGGTACATTCTACAACAAGCACAGTTACCTGTTTAACCCAGAGTTATCTAATAACGCAATTAAGTGACCTAATAACACAGTTAACTCATAGTTAATGTTCAATATATATACCCCAGTTTATGAACTCAATTCTCTCCACAATTTTGTTTTCCAAACTGAATCAAATTTCCCCATAAGGTCAGCATTAAACCTAACTATTGAACTTGATTCAGTTTTCATCCAACTTAATTTATGACCAGAATCATGGAACTAAGTTTAAGAAGCAAGGGATAGATTACTTTTGCATTCATCTTTGTACAGAGTGAGGCAAAGATCTAATTTCAACTATCTTCATACTGTCATACCATTTTCCCAGCACCATTCATCAAAGAGGTTGCCTTTTCTCCAGTGTTATATTTTTGGCAGTTTGGTCAAAAAACCCAGATGGTTATGGCTGTATAGATTTGTTTCTATGTCATATACCTTATTGTATTGGTCAATTGTAAGTAAAATAAATCAGATACACAAGTTTAAATATTACATGACTTCTTTTACAAGAGAAACCCCAAATTAACAAAAAATAAAGGGTAATATAAAAGATAATAGAAAACAGAGAGAACGACCTTTTGAACAGAGGAAAGGGACAATGAAATGGAAGGAAAGAAAGAGGATGAAAAAAAATTAAAATGAGTTATTAATGTACCAACTCCCCACAACGAATGTAGCCATTATATATTACAAACATGTATTAATTAAAATTTAAAAATTTTAAGACTCAATAATACTCTTTAAAGAACTAGAAAAAAAATCTAAATTTCATATGGAAACACAAAAGATTCAGAATAGCCAAAATAATCTAATGCAAGAACAGGGGCGTTGAAGGGGTGAGCTGCTTAAAATGAGTCCTGTGGCTTCTCAGGTTGTGCAATTCACCCCGAACAGAAAGACTGAAGCACACGGTGCTTGAGAAAATCTTGAGTCTCTGTAAGTTATACTCAGAGATGTATTTCTCATCATACACAACACTCTTAAGGATTTTATTTCTTCCCAGCAGAAAATTGGAGCTGAGATTCTCACTTGAAAACTAATACCGCCCATAGCAACCTGCATTGTCTAAGTTTAACATCCTTGCTTCTTTCTGAGTCCAAATGGGCCAACCTGTGCACGAAGAGGGCTTCTCCTGCCTTACAGGTTGCCACCCCTTGAGAGAGGAGACCTTCCTGCCAGGACACAGTCTGAGGTCTCTGAGAAGTAAATATTTAGGAGGGCATTTTCCTGCCCTGCCCTCTAGGAGAAAGTCAGCAGTAACTTGGAGTCACTGAACCAAAGGCAGGTACTGTCTTTGGCTCCTTGCATCTCTGGATGGCTGCCTTTGAAAACAGCAAAACACAGTCTTTCCTGTAAGGAGAATGCAGCCCAAACCCTGGCACTGCATGCCCCTCACACTTCCCTCAAACCACTTGTGTACAGGCTGCCAATGGGAGGGAAACAAGGTCAAGGAGCTGCTGCTGCTGTCCTCATCTCTGGGCCCGGCGACCTGTAAGGAGAGCTTCAGAGCCAGTTTGTCCACTGTCCCATCCTTGGGAGACTTAAACAAGGACATGTCACATCGGAGAGGTTTGGTCTGAACTCCTCCTCACCCTTCCCGGAATGGACACTGAGAAGTAGGATAGGATGTAGAGTTGCATATCACAATCTAGAGAAAGAATCTTTAAAAATTCATGAATTATACTTTGCAAATGATGCTTTTTTAAATTTCACTTTGGTCCAGCCTCTAGCAGCCCAAATCCTTACTTTCTGGTGTCTTATTTCTTTTTAAGACCCACCTCAGAGAATAGGCAAGCCGACGTTCAGGGACATTCAGTGACCATTTCTGAGCCTACACATGACAAAAAATATAGTCCAGCATCTGTAACTACCATTTCCAGTTCTCTTTACCCACTTTTAGCTTTTCCAGATATATATTTCACCAAGACACTTTCAGATTCATTTGTTAAAGATAGATGCTTCAAAGGGGAAAAATGTTGAGATTGTAACAAAAAAGTAAGGAAACAAATTTTATGTATATGGGGGGTGGTAGGGTGGGTAGGGCTAGGGGAAAAAATGAGAATTAAGATGTGTCTTATACTGGTACAAATCCCCATTATGGAGTGTAATCATGATGTGTATATTTAATGTACCAATAAAGATAAAAAAAGATAGATGCTTCAAAAATACTAAATTTTCCTAATATTAAGAGGGGCTGAACTCCTGTTAGAAAAATTAGACAAAAGTATTTATGAAATTCTAAGGGAAACACAAACAAATCACAATTTAAACCCCAGTCTATTATCTTAACAAAGAGTTGCTTTCTGTTTAAAGCCTAAAGGCTCAATTTAATCATTAGTGTACACATGGGGTGTGCTTGTGTACATGTGTTAGTGGTGTCTATGGGGTAAACAAATAAGCTTTAATATAGAACAAGGTAAAATCAAAGAATAAGCACTTTGTATACAACAGAACAGCTAGAGTATTTTGCAGCTTTGAAAAACACTGTGGCCAAACAAAATGTTCTGCCAGGGGCAACAAGGGTTAGTCCTCTATCATCTCAGTGACCGGAGGTTGTATTTTCAGGTTCTACTGGCTTCCAAGATCCAGACTCATACACAAAGTTTTTCTGTAGCTGAGTTGCCCAGTAAGACCCACAATTTTATTTAGGGGCTAAGAAAAGGGGAGTTAATTAAGTTCCTTTCACAGACCTGTATCTTTTCCAGAGAAGAAAATGTTCCATTTTCTTAGAAGAAGCTGTAGCATTTTTAAAGGTTTTTTTTTTTTTCCTTCAATTGGATGAGGGTGTCATTAGGACCATGGGTTGGTAACTATCATTAATTGAAGATACAAGTATCATTCAAAAGGGATCTCGTTTAATCTCCAAAGAAAGCTCTTGACAATAGTAACATTTGTCATATTTTCAGATGCAGAAACTAGGGTTCGGATACTTTAAGCAATTTCCTTAAAAAGACTCCATGGAAAATGATAGAGCTCTTCTCACCCCAAGGTCTTGACCAGAGTGCTACGCTGGTTCCCAGCACAGTGTAAACTAGGATAAATTATCCACATGGGACATGCAGCTGGCAGCCCTCGGTGGCCAAGAACTATGCTGAAACAATGCCCTTCTAAATCAGCGGACAGCTTAAATCCTGACCTTTGCTTTGAGGGGAATTCTCCCCCATTAACATATTCAGTATTTTTCTACTTATTAACTGGGTACAGTTTTTAAAATGATGACAGAATGTTGGAGAAAGGGTATAACTAAGTGACAGTGTGCATACCCACCATGCATGGTATTGTGGTTTTAACCCCCAGCACTGGACTAGACAAACAGAGGTAATAAATTTAATTGTGTATAAAAAACACTACTTCTTTCATCTTCTGGGTATAAGAGAAAATGTTACATAAAATTATATCCAGATTACTCACATACAAAAACTTCTAAGCTGATCATGTATTATTTTGATCCAAAGGAAAACATTAAAGTTCAAATACATTTAAAGTAGATGCCTGTGTGGTTACATAACTGGAAGCATCTGCGACATTGATAGGTTTTTCTTCTTTTGTTATTTTGTTTTGTTGGCCCTACCAGGGATTGAACTTAGGCCCTTGTGCTTGCAAGATAGGCAAAGTACCACTGAGCTAAATCCCCGGCTAAAATTCACAATTTTAAAGCACAGCAGTCTTCACAGAGTCTATTCTAATAAAAGTAAATATGGTGGAACCAAAAATTATAAAATTCTAAATAGCTTTGATTATTTGACATGACCAATACTTAGGTCAAGATACAAAGAGAACAAATCACAAATAGAAGTTATCTACAAAGCATGCACAGACAAAATGATTATGTGAAGAATATATATCTCTTCTCAGCCTTTTGGCTAAGATCAAATGCAGAATATACAAAGACTATCCATAAATCATTAAGAAAAAATCAATAACCCAATAAAAAGACAGGCAAAAATGCAAAAAGGGAAAAGCAACTTATAACTAAGTGAAAAGCTATTCAACATCACCTGTAATCAAAGATAGGCATCTTAAAATCATGAGATACTCTTTCAGCTCTTCAAGTAAACAAAAGATAAAATGTCTAACAGTATTAGATATTGGAAAAGATTAAATTATGGACACAACCAGATAGAAGAACTAGAAATTAGGAGAATATGGTCATATGTATTAAAATTGAGGATTTTTTTCCCAACAATTTCAAGGCTTGTCTCCAGGAAATCTTGACATACATGTAACAAGGTACATAGAAGTATTTTTGTCAGATAGAAATGTGGGGAATATTCACCCACTGCAGAATGCCTAAAATATTCTATCATTTACATATAGCTACACACATCAACATGGATAAATATTGTACATACAATGAAATTTCTGAAAAATACACCTATGAGTCCATTTCTGTAAATTCCAAATACATAAAAAGAAGTGCTTCGTACTGTAATTACACAGCTGTGTGGAAGGCGGAGAACAAGGCTGGTGCACCCATAACTAGGGGCTGCTGTGGGCTCACAGAGCCCTCTCTACCGGCTCATGAGCCAAGTCGGCCCACTGGAAGCTCAAGTTCAGTTGCAGGTTTGGCATTTTCCAAGAAGTGGGTTTTGAGTTGCAGTTTAGACAGTTGATTTCCAAAATGACCTCCATCACTGCTCTAGGAAATTTCAAGGCAATAATACTTTAGATTTGGGACAGAAGTGATCTTTTTAAAGGAAAGATATAAACTCAGCAAAGGCTTAAACAGGGTTTGTCAAATTTTGTCTCTCAAACCGGGAAGTGTATTTCTATTTACATCTTTTGGTTTTGTGAAAAAACTGTTTCAGAATTTGTTACTGATGCCCTCTAAGATCAATACTCTTCCTCCAAATAAATAAACAAGGAAAAAGACTGCTTGTTACTTTTGGCATTTATTGCTTTCATTTGATCGTGGTTGTGACTGAACTCTTGAGAATTTACATTTCAGGCTGAAGGCAGAAGAGAATTCAGAAACTCATTATGTCTGAATGAAACACTATCCCCATGAATGAAAAACTATCCCTAAATAGACAGCCTGCGCTGGTCTGCACCAGCACATGGCAACTCACTTGTGTGGATTCTATGTTCTGCACTAGCTTGGCCACCAGCATAGGAAGGAATATGAATCTTAGAGACAAAGATGGGTTTGGGTTTGAATTCTAGCCTTGCTCAGTTTTAGCCTTTGTTTTTTTCCTTCATACAATGGAACTAATAAGACAAACTTACCTCACTGGATTTTTACAAGGATGGAATTAGTTACTTCACACAAAGTGCTGATGTGCAGGGAGCACTCATAAATAACATGATCATGATCTGTGAAAATCCCCATACAAAAACTCCCTTCTGATTAATTTTCTTTCTCCCAGCTGCCTGCCATTTCAAATTCATCCTGTAATTAAATATTTTTATTCATATCTCCTTGCTGAGGCTTGTGCTAACATGTAACTTAACTCATTGTTTAGATAATCGATTTTCTAGTTATTGCTGAACTTTTAAATAGGAAAAGAAATACAAGTGTTGTACTTACTCATGTTTCTTTCTTCCTTAAAAGTGCTGGCTGAAGTCATGAGACCATTACCTCAGAGTGCTCAGACATTATTAAAACTAATTACTGTTAGTAGGGACGAGGGAGGCTCTAACACTTACTACAGCAAAGGGCTGGGGAAGCTCCCAAGAAGGAATAAAAGAATGGATCTCTTTCTGGCTCACACATGACAGTATTCAGGAACAGTATGTTTTGTTTTAATTTGACTAGATGGCTCTCAAGTGTATATAAAGACACCATAAACCACACTGATTTTCCTAACAAGTATCCCATAAAAGGCAATTAACCTAGACTGAAAGGCATGTGTCTAGGTGGGGAAAAACTTTGTCCAGGGCTTATATTGTGTGCTGACAAGAGCTATTCCATGGCATTGCTAAAATTCCAATGAAAAGTGCTTGGTTGAGCAAGAAATTATAGGTTCCAGTTTTTACTCCTCCATTTCCTGCTGAGATGGCATCAGTAAACTGCTTCATTTCTTTATTCACAAGCAAAGTTGGTAATAATTCACAGAGTGCTGAAAAGATTTTTTTTTAAATATTATGAAAGACTTTGGAATGGAGCCAGATGCCTGATAAACATTCAACATGTGTTAGGTAAAATTTAGCTGGCTCAGTAGATAAACTTGGACTCTTATTTTCAAAGTTTAGACTCATTTCAAGATGGTAAGGATCATAATGGATTGCAAAATGTTTTCAACTTGTAGTTGAGGGAGAAAGTTACCTTGTGCTCATTCCCTACTAGATAACGTCAGTCAAATTTCTCTTTTTTCTGAACCTAATTTTTTTTCTATATCAAAGATTAAACTCCAGGCTTTTGTACTGAGATATATCCACAGTCCATTTTTATTTTTTAGTTTTTGAGACAGGTGCTCGCAAATCACCAATTTGCCCTGGCTAAACTCAGACTTTCACCTCTTCTGCCACAGATGCTAACACTCTATTACAAGCATGCACCACCAAAACTGGGTGTGTTTTATTTTCTTAGAGTGTACAGTAGGGGAAGATATCTTCTATATTTACTTTTGGGGTTGTTGAAAGAGACAAAGTCACTATGTCAACAATATTTACATCCTGCTTTCTTTCTGTGTCTAAAGTAACCACCGTTGTTAAAGATGTATTTGTGTTTTCTCAAATTATGAATATCTGATGGGAAGGACAGACAAGAAAGTCCAGAGTTCCAGCAAGGTTCTGGAACTCTTCAATCTGCTCCATGCAAAGACAGAAGAAAGATGATGACTCATCTCTGGGGAAGCACTACCACCTTCCTGACCTTATGCTTTCAAGTTCAGTAAGATGGAACAATTCCATGAGTCTAAATCCCAGAACTGGCTTTATTCACACTGAGTCTGAGTAATAGTTTCTGAAGACCTAAGAAATCAAATTTTATAGCCTATTGGCTACATTGTTGGGTAAGTCAAAGGGTAAGGCTTATGAATGCCTGAGCTAATGGTGTAGGTGCAGTAAATTGGGGAGCGCTGTAGCATGTGCAATATGCAGGGATGCTCACATCACATTCCTGAAAGAAAACAACACAAGTTAGGTTTCAGTTTCATCAAACAGAAAATCTTCGAATTGTTCATCTGATCCTTCTCTATTAGAAAAAAAAAATGTCTTGGGGCCAGGGATTTAGCCCAATGGTTCCAGCACCTACCTTGCAAGTTCAAGGGCAGGGGTTCGATCCCCCATAAACACATACAATGCTGGACTTGGTGACATGGCTACCAGCAATCAGTACAACATACCACAGTGCTGAACATGGTGGCTCACGCCTGTAATCCCAGCACTTGGGAAGCAGAGGCAGGAGGATTGCTGTGAGTTTGAGGCTAGCCTAGGCTACGTAGTGAGTTCAGGGCCAGCCTGAACTACAAAGCAAGATCTTGTCTCAAAATAAAAATTAAAAAAAAAAAAAACCTCTTCACTAGCTAAGAAATACATTCTTTTTTGTTATTGTCTTTTGGTGGTGGTGGGGGGGGTTGAGACAGGCTGGTCCAGCTGCAAACTCACATGAATCCTGCCTCTGCCTGCTGAGGCAGAGGAACTACAGGCATGAGACACCATGTCCAGCACTGTGGTATATTGTACCGATTGCTGGTGGACGTATCACCAAGCCATGCATTGTTGTATGTGGTTACTGGGGATCGAATTCAGGTCCTTGTGCTTGCAAGGCAGGCACTTGTACCACTGAGCTAAATCCCTGACCCAGGAAGTACATTCTTACTTTAAAAATCTGTAAATTCTTCAAATAAGTTTAGTCTTCTATCATCACTCCCCTTTCCAAAGATGACTACTATTATCTGTTCATTGAGTATCTTTCCAGAACATTTTTCTTCACATTTTCTTAACCAAAGTACATACAAACAAAAAGGTATAGTTTGTTAGTGTGTATGTGTGCATAAATAATTCAAGCTATTCTATAACTAGGTTTTTACTCCATTGTTTGCATTAGAGATGGTGTCCTGTCAGTCCACAGACAGCTACCTTTTTCTTTTGAACTGTTGTGTAATGCTCCATGGTATGAATGAACTACCTGTTTTGTAACTATTTTTGTGTTAGCTTTCTGTCACTGTAACAAAATACCTGAAAATATTAACTTTTAACTCACAATCTGAAAAAAAAAAAAAAACTATTCTTAGCTCTTCCTTTCACAGGTTTCAATCCATGGTCCAGTTTTTGGACCAATCCAACTTGGCCCAGTTTTTGACAGGATCAAGGTGGGAAAAAGTATTTATCTCATAGGTGCCAGGAAGGAGGGAGAGGGAGAGAGAGAGAGAGAGAAAGAGAGAGCGATTCTAAATGTACCCTACAAGGCCACATGTTGAAGACTTGATTCCAAGCACTGGTGCTACTACGAGGATGTGCACCTTTCAGGAATTGGGGCCTGAAGGTCTTTGAGGGACAAGTACTTGAAGGAATTTCAAAATCCCTTGGAATCTCTCTCTCTCTCTCTCTCTCTCTCTCTCTTTGTGTCTCTTTTTCTGTCTCTCTGTCTCTCTCTCTGTCAGTCTCACTGTCGGTCTCTCTGTCTCTCTGTCTCTGTCTGTCTGTCTGTCTGTCTCTCTCTCCCTTGCTCCCTCCATCCCCCCCTCCTTCTCAGCTACCATGATATAAGCAATCTTCCTCCACCAGATGTTCCTTTTCACATAATTTACTGTGGTATCACAGACCCAAAGCAACTGGGCCAAGGTACCATCGGTGGAAACCTCTGAAAGTGACCTCAAACAAACCATTCTTTCTTTTAAGTTGTTTTCTTAGGTGTTTTGTTGCAGTTACAGAAAGCTGACTAACACAGATGGTGATGCATCTATAAGCATAGACAAGAAAACATGGCTGTAATGAGCAGTGGTAATTACTGCAAGCCCTCCTCAGAAACAGGTGATTCAATTTTTCCCTTTGACTGGGGCCTGTCATGCCCTTTTTTTTGCACTCAGAGCTAAGAGACACATGAACACTGGATTTTAAAAGACATCTTGTTTCACCTACTAGTTCCTTCTTTGCCTAAACAAAAGGACTAGCGGTTTCACCTGCGTGGTTAACTTCAGGGGAGTCATAGTTACTCCTGAAATGATAGAAACAGGAACTTCTTTTGCCTCAACATCATCTAAATTTGGAGCCAGAATGAGAAACAACTCAGAGTTTGAAGTTCTACCAAAATCTTGGCCCATGGTCTCAGATCCTCTTCAGCATCAGTCAAATAGCAAAAGAAAAAAAAGTCCACTACAAGCTCGTGAGTCCCATCGTCCGATCCGATGACACCTAATTAATTATTCCTAATTAATTATTCCTGGTTCCCAACTTCACCACCCCTCAATCTGCATGTGCTCGTTTGCAACCCTTGGGCAACATTTTAAAGTTTTTTATTGCATTTTCCATTTGATTTTGTTATAAATAACAGGTCAAATCACATGTGTTAAATAGCCTAAGATCTAAAACATATGTATGCACGAGAGACCACAGAGGTAGGCTACAGCAATTGAAGCCAATTTTATTTTTAGCAGGGATTTTAAATGTCTGTTCAACACATTTATTTGAAAAGTAATTGGTGTTCATCCCATATACCACGTTGTCAAGAAACACTAAAGACAATGAGCCAGGTCCTGCCCATTAGAGTTGTGTGATCCTACTCCTCAGCGACTCTCCTTCGTGTCCAGAGAATGCCCGGCTGAGGAAGTAGAGATCGTGAGGAGTAAAGTAAAACACATTTCCACCCTGAATGGGGCTCAAGCCAAAGAAGTATACCCAAATTTTCCTTTGGGACCTTTCATAGGACTGTAACAAAGCTCCACGGATGTGTCAACTATATGAGTGAGCCTGGTTTAATTTATGAAAATCTCCTTTGTTTCCTATTAGACTGTAGTGTGTCTATGCATATCTTTCCTGGATCTGAAGTTGAAGCTTAGACAGAGATTCACTTTCAGACGAGCCTCTTTTTCTCTCTGTGAGGAAAGTTCTTTCCACTCAAATATTCCCACTTTGAATGTCACATCTTTCTTCATTAATTTTACACTCACTTCCTTGCTCCTCTTTGATATTTCTGGTTCCAGAAAAATTCCGCTTTTCCTTCCTTTTTCTTTTCCCAACTTACCAGAAGGTCTGGAAAACAATAGTATCATGGAAAAACTGAGTTAGGATCATGGTACTACTGCTACATCACAATGAGAATTCCAATATTCTCTATTGTAAGGTACATAATAAGATTAATACTTGCTGCCTACTTCAGCCAATGGATGAAATGATCAAGGTACATGAAGTAGATGCCTTGACAATGACTGGCTCCTGACTTATTTTCCTAATTAAACCCCAAATTCCCCATTTATGTTGTAAAGTCAACCCACACTCGTCTGTTATCATCTCTCTTGGTTTTAAAAGCGATTTCCTTGTTTCTTACCCTTGAATGTTTTCCTGGGCCATTTTTCTCTATCTTGTGAGAATTACTTTCACTTTGCCTAGCCAGTTTTATATCCTAAAGAAGTTTGGCTTTCCCACCAACTTTGCATCTTAGTACCACCTTCTTAGGACATTTCATTATCAATGTCATTATAGGACACAGTGAATGTCGGTTTACTGCCCGTATCAAGGTGAGTGAAAGGAGTTCTAATGACAGTGCAGCATAAGTACTACGCCATGACCTACTCTGAGCTACTAATGGTTTAATAGTCAGCTTCTAAAATACATGAATATTTTATAGTAAATATCACAGGCCAGCGAGAATAGACTCTACCACACGACCAATAGCGGTTCCTGAAGGTAAAAGTCAGGTTTGGCTGGGCTAGAGTTCAGCTTTATCGTAACTCCTCCCTCAGCCAAAACCACCCAATCCCCGACCAACCGCCTCTCTGCATGCTTCAAGCAATCCCCAACTGACCTGACCCATATGGTCCCCCCCCCCACCTCCGCATTTAAAAGTGTATGTACAGTCTGTGTTGTGACTCTGCGCACTCGTCCTACTGGTCCGAGCTTCCATTACTCCCAAAAGCACCAACAACAGGTTGCAGAAAATTGCTTCTTCTTTTGTCATAAAATTTCAGAAGACCTTCTACTGTGTCCTGATTCCAGAATTAGGGACATCTACTGTTCAGCTATTTCAAGTGCTATATTTATCTACTTTCCCATGGATAAGACACAGTGTCCAACATCCACAATTTAAAGGAGAAAGGATTTAATGTAGCTCACATTTTCGGAACATTTGTTACAGGGTTGGCAGGTTCCAAGAAAGAAGCATGACACGAGAGCACAGCAAAGCGAAGCTGCTTAGTTCTGGACAGCTTGAGAACAGAGAGGAGGGGAGGATCCAGGAACGAGAACACCAGTAACCAGCCTTTTCCCCCCAGAGCAGTCAGCGTAAACTCATCGCTGAAGACTGTAGCACCATCATGATCCAGTCATTGTCTATGCACATGCAACTCTGGGTGACATTTAGATCTAAACTATAACAAATGCTAAAATGATTGGCATATCCCTGGTCCTTGCTGGACTAAATCCTCTTTGCCCCAAGAATTTGATCATTGGGAAGTATTTTCTTTCTTTCTTTTCTTTTCATCTTAAATGCAATGTTACTATTTAAATTCAAAGAGATGTACTCTAGGTTGTGCTCCCCTCAGAGTTATCTTTTGAAATTCTAATACTCAATACAAATGTAGTATTACTAGATTGAGCTTTTGGTTGGTGATTAGGTCATTCAGGCAGTTCCCCATAGAAAAGAATCTCTAAAGAGGGACCCTGCCTCTAGAACTATGAGAAATAAATGTGTTCCTTGTGGGTGACATTGAAGTCTGACTGAGCAGGGTGTGCCACACCACAGTCCAGTAGCTCACTATAGGACATCCTTAAGGCGTTGCACACATTGCCTGCTCTGGTATGTAGAGCTGCCTAATTGGTCAGAACCAGATCACCTGCTTATCATCCCATAGAAGCCTCAGCCCATAGAAAGGGTTACCCATAAGGCTTTATCCTATGTCTGCCCACAACCACCTGTAGATCAATTATATTCCTGCTCAATAAAGATGGAAGTGGTTCTCTGAAATCATCCCTGGATTCTGTGTCCTGACTGTGCTTCACCCTCTCTGTCTGAGTCAAAGATACCAACACACAACTAACCAAAGTTTCTGTAATATCTAGTCGCTGTATTTTTATAGCAGCCCAAATAGACTAAATTAGACATAATACAAATAATTTCATATAGGGCCCCAGAAAGAGAAATTTATCTAAATCTTCCTTATTTCTTATCTTGTGATCAGTAAGATCAAAAAGATATAGCCAAACTCTTGAGAGTTAAGTGAGAAAATGTTAAAATATTCTAAAGATGAAAAACAATGGCCTTTGTCTTTTGCCATCTGTGGCCTAAACTGCATGATTAATTCTAATTCCAAGCAAGAAATTAATATATTGGGCCGGGGAGTTAGCTCAGTGGTTCTGGCGCCTGTCTCGCAAGC
>PVIR01005050.1:0-17057 GCA_004026965.1 Petromus typicus | reverse complement strand
AATTTCTGGATTTTGTTTAATTATTCTAGCAATAGATTCAGCTAAGCTTTTGACCTTCAAATCCAATAATTATGACAATCTCATTACACATATATGTACATACCTCAGAGTCACCTGGATTTCCCAGTCTGGCTATGAAATATTCTGTTTGGCTCACATCTTGGGGTTCACACCCTCCCGTAGTCCTTTCCAACACTGATGATGAGTCAACTGTGCGGCCAACAGAATACTGTGCATAAATGTCATAAAAGACATGGCACCTCAGGTTGCTTTCTTTGGATCCCTATCAGCTTCTACATCATGATGACAGTCAGACATCCTTATAAAGAGTCCACATGCTGAGGAGCAGACATTTCTTGTCAACACCAGACATCGGGTCAGCACATGAGTAAGCAAGCCGTCTTTGATGTGGGTTTTCAAACCCACATCACACCCTTCGATGACTGGAACCTCTGCCTTGACTCAACCTCATGAGAACCCTCCAGAGAGCTGAGAGCCATCCAGCTAAGCCATCGCAGGATTTCTGACCTACATTAATGTGTGAAATATATGCCTGTTTTGTTTGTACATTGCTAAGTTTGGGGGTAATTTGATATGCAACATAGAAAACTGACATACTCAGGTAGGAATTTAGACCCCGATATGGAAAGAGCCAGTGTTCATAAATTTCTCAGGAAGTGTGAAAAGGCTGTGCTTTAATCTTTGTGACAGACATTATTGGGTTTTTGATACTTCTTGGCCTTTGAACCCCCTTTCTCTCTCTCTGAATTCTCTACTCATTGGGTTCTGCATAGTAAGAGGTAGAGTATTTCCGTCTTCTGTAGACCCAGTTTCCCCAACAGCTGGGGTTAGAACAAGTACCTCAGCTATGTCTCGTCAGGTAAACTTGCCCACCTATTGTGTTGACTCAAGGGCTATGGACACAAGCACACAGAGAGATGTGCTCACTTCATGTTGCAAAATGGCAGCGCTGTAAACTATGGCATCCCCTCTGGTGTAATGATTCTAACGTTAGTGACCTTCCTCATTAGACTGCTTTGTTCCTGGCCGTATTCACATACTGGTTTTTCAGCCCCAGAGATTCTATGAGGTACTCAGTATTCCTTATTAAACATCTTTTTGGGTTAAACATGTATCTACTGTACCCACATTGCATCAAGGTAACTGCAGTGAATGACACCCAAGAAGAATCAGATACATCAGAGTATCTGCTACTAACAGGAAATGCCTAAGAGAGATTGTCGCACTCTGGCTCATTTGATCTGTTCCATGATGCTCAACTTCATGGGCAGAAAGAAGCCAATGCATGTGATGGAAAGATAAAAGTTAAAGGACACAGTTTCTAAGATAAACCACTATGAATATGTATAAATACACCAAGAGTTTGAGATTCTTAAACATTAGTGATTTATAAATGAAATATTTTCCAGTTTAATTTCTTCTTCGGTAGCTTTATATTTAAATGTTTATTGACTAAAAATAATTTTGAACTTTTCATGAACCTCAAGAGACAGAAAGCATCAAGAAATGAAAAATAAAATTTAAAACCATCCCAGTTAAAACAGAAATAAGAACATGACATTTAATTGCACACAATTTAACATGTTTGGAATTGAAACAAGCTATAAAAGTATGAGATAGTCGTAGATATCAGATTTTTATACTGTTTGCCCAAATAATTAAGAAAGTGTATTCATGACAGAACTTGGAATTCATATTTTATTTTTCTTCTCATATGACTTTAATTAATTCTTGGGCTGCAAACTCTCATAACTTTTAGTATTTTTAGGCTGCTGAACAGATCTGTAGGCAGGCCAGAAAAATGACCCAAATGAAGAACAAAGTAAAAGTGCAGAATCACGGCTTCTTGTAGGTCATATTTGATCAGTCACACCACAGCTTTATATGCATCAGCCTTTAGTATCTTGTCAATTTTCAACTCAGCTCCCACTGTGGCCTTAGCAAATCCTGTGTCTCCTCCCTCCCTTTTACCAGAAATGTACAGTAGAACGTTTTGCTTCCTGTGTTTGGTGGGAAAAGCATTTTCATTACATGGAATGCATGAAAACATTCTTTATCCAAAATTCAAACATTATAAATCAAGCCTCTCTCCATCACTACCCATTGTCAAAAATTGTGGAATTTCCTAGATGTATTTTTGTGTACCTATTGAAGTATCTATGTACAAGTAAGAAGCTTACCTTCCACTCTGGTTTGCACAAACAAACAAAAAATATATTATTAAAAATACTTATTTTGAGAACACAAAAAATAATTACTCCCAGTCCATGGACTCCTTCCCTCTTCTTTCCCCACAGGTATATCTAAACTTGGTTGTAGCTTCTAAAGTATTTGGTTGCCCTTCCATGTCATTTCTGTCATGGGTGCTTCAGGTAAAAACCTTGGGTTCCAGAGCGTTAGAACTAGAGACTCCCTTTGCCACATCGTAATTGGAAGATTAAGAACCAATCTCCTCCCTGAAGTGCCCGCTAAAGCCACTTGATTCCATCCACATTCTTTTCTAACAAAAGTCCTTCTAGATTCTTTCACTTTGTGGGCCCTGCAAGGGAGAGATAACTCCCCGAAAAGAAATCAACACTTTCATTACTCTCTCCTTATGCCCTACTCCTCTGAGTTCAAGGCAGGTGAAGTTGTAGGAAAGGGAAGAAGACTCAGAATTCCCCCTGTTCCCTAAGAATGTCCACACTTTTTAGACTAGTTACACAGATACATATAGGGGGCATTTTAATCTCCTCCACCTTTATGTCTTTTGTAGACATAGCCATGGCCAAGTTAGAAATAAGAGGAGATAGCAGAACTATTAGAATAATAATAAAAATTGTTTTGTACTTAATCTACATAAATCATGTCATCCTATTCATAGTGTTCCCCAACTTGCTCTTTCTTCATATCAACATGCCTTGAGAAGGTTTCCCTGTTATTACATATAGTGCTCCATTATTCATTCAGTGACAATTTACTGAGCCCCGTACTATGTGCCCAACAATGCGTGCCTAGGGTGCATGAATGTGTGGCACTGAAAAAATAGGCTAAGTCTCTACTCTCAGCAGTTTTACATTCTTGAGGTGGTTAATGATGATAAACAAATGAACATGCGCATAACTAACATAATAACATGAAGGGATAAGTACTATGAAGGAAAAGAAAGTATCATCAAGGGATATAGGACAAGCTGGTGTTTTCAACAGAGAAGACATCTCTACTGAGGCACCCTCATGACTTTTAGCTGCTGAATGATATCACATCTCACCAAAAAACCAGAGTGAGGTTCATTTCCCCATGATTTTATAAGTCGTGTTACAATATTTACCTCCTTCTGCACACAAACAGTAGTATTTTGAGTAGAAATTGAAAATAGAATTAGTGGATCATACTTGCAAGCTGCTCTGTAAACGGCTGTATTGACTTATTCTCACACCAGAAAAATGCTTTCATTTGTCCTCCATATTGCACTTTAGAGTTGACACTAGTAAATTTATTTTGCCAATCTGATATATGAAAGATAAGATGTCTTTATTTTAATTGGCAGTTCCTTGACTACTATCTAGGTTGAATATCACTTGATATATTTATTTGACATTTATATTTTCTGTCTTGTAAAATGGCTGCTCATAACTTTTGTTCATGTTACTACGATCTTTATCTTCTTTGATTTGTTGAAGTTAATGTATTCAAGTTAACATTTGTCTTATATACACTGGAAAATACTTCCCTTATTCTCTTTGACATATGAAACTTCATTTTTCCAGTATGTATATATCCTCTTAATGATTATCTAATCCTGTCCTCTTTGGCTGTTGTTTTTAAATTCAAATTCAGTTCACATTATTGAGCACCCACTCTCTGACTATGACATTATACTAAGCAGTGAGGAAGACAAAAGAAAAGTGGCATGTGGTATCTGTCTTTGTGGATTCCACAATTTAGAGTTGGGGACACAATTACACAAATACTTGTAATACCAAAGGCCTTAATAATCCACACAATCCTTTTGTAAAAGTTCTACAGTAGGGCCATGCTTCATGGAAAACAAGATTCCCAGACACAGCAGCACCGAAGAGACAATGGTGAGAGTAGCATCCTCTATCTTAGGAGAAACAGCAGAGACAGAGGCTGAACACAGCTAGAAAGGGCTGCAGAGAAATTTCTGGGAGTTTGGACAGTGGATGTGTATACAGTAGAAGCATAAAAGGAGTACAGTGAGAGACCACTTTAAAGTGGTAAGGTGTAGCTATCTTAATCATTTTATCCATAAATAAGAAATGTGGTAATAAACTCAACACTTCCTAGTCTCCTTTGAAAAGAAGTTGCCAAACAAAGAACACTACTGACTATGAGAAGTTCCGTAAAACTTTAGAGTGATGGAATAAACATAGCCTTGACCCGTGCTTGATGACAGCTACACAACTTGCCCATTCTGTGTGTGTGTGTGTGTGTGTGTGTGTGTGTGTGTCTGTGTGTCTGTGTGTCTGTGTCTGTGTCTTTGTGTACACACTGCCTGAGGATCTTCCAGTTTTTGCCCAGCCAGAGCCATTACAGGCAAGAACAGTTGCAACTACAAGTCTTAAATCTGTCTTACTATCCTGCAGTGGTAACAGTGGGATAATTTATGCCTTATGGTTCATAGTCTTCTGGGGAGACTGCCAAAGAAAGCATGTTTGGATAGAAATCAGAAAAAAGCAAAAATAAAATAATTTTAAAAGCCAACATTGGAATAAGTATGAGATCCCATGCTCAGCCCCTCCCTAGGTTCTGCCATTTCCTCATTCCCCATGATGGAGGGCTGTGACAGGGTACAGTGGACAGGAATAGGCCACCTCGGGCTGCACCACCCACAGTACTTTCCACCAGGCAGGTGGAGAGTAACGGGACTTGGGTGTGAGATGCAAAAGAGCAGTGGAAAATGTTACCAATAACTGACCTTCTCCGCCCTCAGTGACACGGTGGCCTTCTCTGCTCTCCTTGTGTCGCTGTGGGGAAAATAACAGAAGACAGATGCATCTTGTTAGAATGCTCACTGTTTAATCATTCTTTCTAGTCCCAAGATATTGACTCCAGCTTCTTGGAACTAGTTTGGGCCCCAGTGTCTTATAAATGATGTTGAAACTTCCCAGTATATGGAATACAGGGAGGTCTATGCAGAGTTTTGGGGGTTTTTTTTGGGGGGGGGGTTGTTTTGTTTTGTTAAGTCCTATGTCACAGATGGTATCCTTGGACTAAAAGCCTTAGGATGAAGAATGGAGGGATTTTTTGTAAACAAGTAAATTGTAAGTTCCTGCAGTGAGACAAAATACATCATCTGGCCTTGGATCTTAGCTCCCACAAGCCTTGGTCATGTCTCAAGTCAAAGCCTGTCGGCAGCACACCAGGAGAATCTTCCCGAATTCATGGCATGCCACACACCACTCAAGAGGGAGGAAACCCACTTCCTCTCCAGCTTCTGAGAGCCCCAAGGAACTTCAGGACACTGTGGCAAAAAAGATGCCCTTCAGAATCGTAGTGGACACACACCATCCTCCTCCGTAGGCCTTTTGCTCTCTGTTTCCAGAAGGATAACACAAAGAGCAACTGAGAAGGTGTGATGCACTCTGGCATTTCCATCGTATCAAAGAACAATAGCAACTGATTAGTCTCTCAACACAAAGCTCTGTTTTCCCAGGATGATCCCATTATTTCTAACAGGCAAATCATAGCTACAATTTGCAGAGTGATTCATTTTCCCTTTCTCTACAAGTCACAACATTTAGCTGAATTTTACAATTCCTCTTGTCTTAGTATATTATATTACATTTCCTTTCTCTGAATATGATTCTGTGAATGTTTTCTTCCCTTTATCTAAAGTGGTAAATTATTTTGACTCACTTTGTGACTTTACTATGCAAGATGCTCATTTTTTCTGCGGTGCCTCTGAGAGCTCTCTTTTCAGTGTGTGGGGAATAAGGGGAGAATAAGCATGCTGGAAAGAGGATCTTTGCCTGCGGAATACATGTGCAGACCATGTGTCTCACATACGTGAGAAGTCTTGAGAAAGAATCCATTCAAAATTTTTTTATATACTTACGTGTATGAGAGGAATTTGAGATTAGTTGAAATTATAAAATTTTGTGTATCTAAAATGTCTTTCACAAGATGTCTTATGGATATAAAGATTATGTTTAAACTCTTTCTTCACCTAGATTAAGCAAGAATTACTTTCCTGTTTCATGAGGGAAACCTACAATCGGAAGTTTCTCAACGTTTCCAGTTTCATCAAGCTCAGAAAGAGAATCGCATCATCTCTCAAACCTGCTGTCTCTGCCAGACTTGCTCTGGTTCTCTACTGTACAAACCAATGTTCTTGGCCCTTTGTTTGATCTTCAAATCGCTGTTGAGTGAATCAGTCATAAGCTCTGGATGTTCTGTTCAGAGAACATGATAAACTCATCAGGATTTGCTGGATCTGCAAAATCTTCCTGGTGTTCTTTACAGAATAGCTATCTTCCATCCCCAGGTGACTTTATGAGACTTGACATTTGTGTAGGGAAATAATAATTTCCCTCTGGCCCTGACAGAAGCCCAACACGACACACCACTCTGCTTTCACCCTCTCTTCTTCATCGGCCTTCTTTTCTCTTCTGTCCACTAAAAGGATTCTTAAAGCATCCTACAAGCCCAGTTTGACTAACAATAGCATAATCTCCTCCAGCAAGACTTCATACACTTTCTCTAGCTCTGTCTTCTTTTAAAAGCCCCAGTTTTGTCAGGTCCCCACTTACTCCTCTCCCATCCGATATGTGTCTTAATCTTATTTAGCTCCAGGAAAAGACATAATCAACCTGATCATCATTGGTTTCTTTGGCAGAAATAGGAAAAAGAATTGTCAAGTGGCCTGAGCCAATCAAACAAGAAAAGAAGCATATGTCTCTCTGGTCCTCATTGGAGTTCAGGGAGCAGAGTGTCAGTTTTCATCACCTGGAAGGGCCATTCCGGCACTGACCACGTGGTGGCTGCTTTCTGCTCAGAATCAAGCAAAGTAGGCCGCCTGACTTCTTAGTCCCACCCAATGGCCATTGAAATGCCAGTCTCAATTTCCTCTTATGAAAATGAGGAAGTGAATCTTATTTATCGGTAGCCTCCTTCCAGCTTTAGAATACATATACCACTAACACATGATGAAGAAGGGTCTAGGAAGTGAGAAAAGGATGGAGAATTCAATGTAGCTGTAGCTCAAAAAAAAAAAATGATGTGAGACCACAAACACTTACACATAATTCGCTCTTTAATAATCAGGTGATCTCAACTCTCCAGCTTAAGAATGAGTATTAATCTTGGAGTAATCATGAAGATATCCTCACATTCTCCCCAGAACTGAAGCTCTCTCTTTCAAAGAATGGTTTCTACTAAAATTCAGTGAAAAGAATAGTAAAAATTAAGGAAGTGAATTTTTTCTTTTTAATTTTAAGTTAAACTATTTCCCCCTTCCTTATATAATTGTTCCAAAAACAAAGACCAAAGAAGTAATAAATGATAGACTAGTTATATTGAAAACTTAAAGAAAAGATGTAAAGTTTCTCTGCCAGAGGTTAAGTATATTTTAACTAGCTTTAAAATGTTAAAAGAATTAACTTGAAGCACCATCTAGTGGTTCTCACATGGATTTTGAAGAAATTTGCTCCCAATTTTCCTTAACTTGAGACTCCGTTGATTTCTCATTCACATATATGTGTATAAATATGTGAGTTCAAAATATAAGAACAATTTTTTTTCTTCTATCTGTATGTAAGTCTAAGATAGGGGTTAGAAGAAAAAAGCTGGAACTTTTTAAATCTTCCAATTTAATGTCATCCAGAAAACCACACACGTAAGAATGAAACAGAGAGATGATAAATTTTCATAAATCTCCCCTACTAAGGCATGGAGTTCATTCAATGAAAAAATAATGAAATCAGTTGAGGTGGATCCACCTGTAGTCTCAACTAGGTGGGGTGCTTGAGGAAAAGGACCTCAAGTTCCAGACCAACCCAGGTGACTAAGCCAAGGACTTAATTTGAGATCCTGTCTCAAATTTTTTAAAAAGGACTGAGGATGTAGCTCAGTGGTAGAGAAATTTCCTAATATGAACTAGGCCCTGGGTTCAATCATCAGCACCCAGAGAGAAAAAAGATAAAAATAATGAATATAATAAAGTCTATAAATATAATAAGTATAAATATAATAGATCTCAGTTCTTCTTTTTCCTACACATATCCTCTCTAAGAGCCCACAATTGCGTCATCATGTAATGCAGACATGTCCTCATATGCCTGGGGATGGCTGACTGGCTACTGGGTGATCTTCGCACACCCCCAGATTCCAAGTCCATCTCCACCACAAGCCCACAGCTTGCCTTGAACTTGAATGAACAAAAGTTCTTGAATGAACAAAAGCTCTCATGTTTACGATTCCTACCTTCTGAAGTTATGTCTGTTTTATTATTTCTGAGCAAGAACAAAATGGGCCATAACATGAAGATGAGTAGAATACAACCTGTTGTGGCCATGTTGAAGACAAGATTGGCCAACTAGGTATTTGTAATAATTAAGATTAAGTTAGCAATATGTGGGGAAAAAAATCCAAAACACCAGAGATGGATTGACTAGTTTATTCTTTCAAACAAAATCACTAGGTAGATAGTATAGGGTTGGTAAGGAAAATCCATGATCATCAGGCCAAGGGCCCTTCTATCTTTCTTTCTCTGCTTCTCAGAGCTGCCATCTTCAGTGTTACCCATGGCTCAAGCTGTCTGGAAATAAGAAGGAAGTAAAAGGGAACGTCTCCTTTCTCTTCAAGCAGATTTTCTGAAAGTAACACACAAAATTTATGTTTCTGTCTTATTTTCCAAAACTAATGGTTATATTTAGTAGCAACATAAGCCAAGAAATAGCTTTATCCCTATAATAAGAAAAAATGTAAATTATGCTAGTAAGCAACATATTGTTTACCTCATACCAGAGTAATGCTGCATAATAAGCAGTAACAGAACCTAGGTGTGAACAGTAGAAGGTGCCAGGTTTGATCATCTTAACCGATCTTTCCTTATGTGACGAGGGGTCAGCTAACTACTGGGTCATCTCACTGGCTTCAGTGACAGTTGGGGAGCTTGGACTGAGGTGATTCAGCTGTTTTGTGTAAATTCTCATTCTCTAGCAGGCAAGGTTTGTCATAAGTTCATGGAGTAGTAATGAGAAGAACACAGGACCTCTTGAGACCCACACTTAGAATGGATGCACTACCCTTCTGCCTCATTTTACCGTTCAAAGCAAATTACTTGGGGTGGGGAAATATGTATTCTGTTTAGGAAAAGAACTTTGAAGTCAACTGAAACATTATGAGTAGAGAAAGCAGTGAAGATTTAGAGATATGGTGCCGGGGAGTTAGCACAGTGGTTTCAGGGTCTGGCTTGTAAGCACAAGGGCCCAGATTCAATCCCTGGTAATCACATACAACAATGCTGGGTGTGGTCACTCACACCCACCGGCAATCAGTACCACATACCACAAAGCTGAGCGTAGTGGCTCACACCTGTAATCCCAGTACTCAAGAGGCAGAGGCAGGAGGATTGCTGAGTACAAGGCTGGACTCAGGGCCAGCCTGAACTACAAAGTGAGACTATGTCTCAAAAAATAAAATAAAATAAAAAATAAGATTTGGAGACATGAACATAATATTTTGCTATAAGAGAAACCACTCAACCAGGCAACTTGCAATCTCTACCACAGTTTTACATAGAGATATCACTAGGCTTCTTCCTTTTCTGTCTTGTTTTAAACACACACACAAACAAAAAAAAAAACTGTAATAAAAAAGGGATACAGAATCTTATATATGCAATATCATTTACTAGTTTTTTTCTCATTAAATAGCTAATAGAGTAGGTATAAACTTTTCTCCTATTGTTTAGGAAGAGATTGGCTGGGTGTACATCCAGTCTGAGCAGCCTGACTACCTTTTCCTAGCACCACTCATATTGATATGGCAACATGTATGGTGGAGGACTAGCCAATCCAATGTGAGCAGAAGTGATTGCCACCCCACGTCTCGGCTATAAAGGCCTGCTACATAAAATCCTGTCTCCTGTTTATCAGCTGAACAGAAAATATGCTGGGAAGGGTAGAGTAGTCATAGGATGGATAAGATAAAATGACAACATACAGAAACACCTCTCAGTCCTCTGATTGGTCCCACCAACAACATTGGAGTGTGACATGAACAAGAATCAAACTTTTTCACTGTGCACCCAAGAAGTGAGAATGAAGCCTCCTCTAACTAGTCTACTCACCTGTACAGCATTCTCAAGTATTATACATTCTTTTTATCCCCTGGAGTTTTATTAAAAATAAAGGTAGCCTGGGCCACTGACAATTTTACACAAGAGCTTTTTTATTTAAAGAAAAGACTTTTTTTTAGATGGTGTAGAATTATCATCTACACCAAGTAGAGATAAATTCTACTGACCACAGAAAATACCAATGTTTTACCAATATCTTACTCTTTAATACCCCGATCTCTGTAAGTGATGGTGTAGACAACAAGGGAAATTGAGACACTTCAACTGCTAAAGGCAAGGACACATGCAGCATTGTCTTTAATGATGTAGCAGTTAGACAAATGACCTGAGGGGTATAGAAAAACTACCCAGGACTGTCAGTGTTCTGTTACTGCATCATCTTCCACTTTAAACTGAGTGGAAATGCTTTTACTAAGAAGAGCTCAGTGAGGGACAGTACAGGGTAGACAAACCATCCTTGGCACTAATGGTGGCAAGAGTCAAGCATTTTCTTGGGTGTACCCATTGTGTGCAAGAGGTTTAAACAGATTTTGGCAACTATTACATCGATTCCCATAAACTCAGGTTTGAAGAACATTGGAGCAATTAACCCAGACTTTAAAAATGAAACTTTATTGCAAATGGCTGATTCTTGTCATGTTTTATCAAGTTTAAATTGACTTCTAGCATTTTTTTCTTTCTCTAGGAAAAACATAAAGTATATAATTAAGCAAAAATGGACACAAGCTCTCAGAAGCAGGGAAACTGGACATAAATACTTGAAAAGTCCCTGCAGTTTCTTTCTCCCACTGATAGTGCAGGAGTAGGCTCACCTGGGAACCTCCTTGGTCAAAGGTACAGTGAAGAAGAGGCTTTTGTCCCAGGTCTGTAGGCTCTTTCTTCTGCATTATTCACAAAGCCTGATGTTAAAGAAACCACTGAAGGAATAAATACAGTACACCATAAAGCATGTCTAGCTTTTCCCAGCACATGGTAGACAAATGTCTTACAATGATATTTTCTAATGAATATTATCATTTTAATCTTTAGTTCCTACCTGGAAGCATTTATCTTCTTGAGGAAAGCATATCCCACGATGACCAGAATGATCACAAAAACAGAGAGTTTCACATAAAGAGTGATCAGTAAGAATGATGTTTGAGATCTGGATGTTGTGACACCTTTAAATGTAAAACAGGATAAAAAGTCACTTCAGGTATTCTTTTCATTAACAAATTAAAATCAGTTGTTTAAAAAGGCATTTGAAAAATATTCCTGAAAGTTTTCAGCTTCTCAAAATCAAAAATCTTTCTAAATAATAATTCAAATGTTCCTAATGTATCATTATTTCATGACAGTTTAGGAACTGTGTCTGTGTTTTGCATTTGGTAAGTTTTTAACAAATTTTTTCTGAAAAAAAAACAAGTGCAGACTAAACATAAATATCTTAAAGGTTTTTAAGAAAGAATAAAAAATTTTAGTAATGATTATAATACTTTGAAAGGCATTATTCTTCATATTTTGGCATGATTGATGATACTCTCTACAGACAGTGATTCTGTCATCAAGTTGATGCAGAAAACCTCTAACACAGTATCCTGTTTTATTACTTTCAATGTATTCCTATATTAAACGGCCTCCAACATTTTTTAGAATCACACAATTTAGGACAAATGCTCTGAAATTTTTTCTGCCATGAATGCGGCAGCCTAGGACAGATATGACTTTCAACTCCAAGAAATTGTTACATTCCATTAATTAACTTGCAAAACATCAAACTAGAAGGATATCAGGCAATCTTTTAGATGTCAGAGAATAAAATGACAACATGATAACAAGCCTCAAAAACTTCAGCCTCTAATAGTAGACATCAGACCTCTATAAATGAAAAGTTACAAGAGTTGAAACAGTGCTAAGTATCCATTACTGATTAGAGAATATATAAGGAATATCTGTTAAAGAAGAGGCTGATACCAAGGTTGAACCAAGAAAACACAAAAGTTGTAAAATCCCAATATCAGAGAATGAAAATGAGAACATAATTAAAAGCTTCCAGTAAAGAAATGCCCAGGTCCTGATGGCTTTCCTGCTGAATTCTACAAACAATTTAGAGAAGATCTAATCCCACTACTTCTCAATTCTTTAATAAAATTGAAATGGAAGCAGTACACCCAGATTTATTTCAGGAAGCAAGCATTACTTGGATTCCAAAACAAAGAAAGGCCTAAACAAAAAAAAAGAGAACCACAGATCAATCTCCCTAATGAAAATAAAAGGAAAAATTCTCAGTAAGATGCTGATAAATAAAATACAGAGAATCCTCAAGAAGATCATATACCCTGACCAAATTGTTTTCATCCCAGGGATGCAAGGATGGTCCAACATATGTAAATCAACAAATGTAATACTCTATATTAACAGAGTGAAGGACAGAAAGCATCTCAGTTCATGAAGAGTGTTCAACAAGATCCAACACCCATTCCTGATTAAAACTCTACAGAAAATGGAATAGTCTTTATCTCAAAATGAAACCATCTAACACCCAACATCATACTAAATGGTCATAACTGAAATCTTTCACTCTAAAATCATGGAAAAGACAAAGATGCCCACTATCACCACTCCTGCTCAATTTAGTTCTGGAAACATTAGCCACAGCAATAAGACAAGAGAAGAAATAAAATGAATAAAAATAGGAAAGCAACAAGTTAAGGAGGCCAAGGATTTAGTTTAGTGGTTCCAGCACCTGTCTTGCAAGTGCAAAGACCTGGGTTCAATCCCCAGTAACCACATACAACAATACTGGACATTGAGACTCACACCCACCAGCAATCAGTACCACATACCACAGTGCCAGGGGTGGTGGCTCATGCCTGTAATCCCAGCACTTGGGAGGCAGAGGCAGGACAATTGTTATGAGTTTGAGGCTGAGCTCAGGACCAGCCTGAACTACAAAGTAAGACCCTGTCTCAAAAAAAAAGTTAAACTGTCATTATTTGCAGATGACACAATATTCTACATGAAAGACACCAAAAATTCCACTGAAAGACTATTTGACTTAATCAACAGATTCAGTAGAGTAGCTGGATACATGGTCACCACTAAAAAATCAAGAGTCTTTTTGTATACATTTAACAGCTTAATTGAGAAAAAACTTGGGGAAATACTCTCTTTTATGTTGGTATCCAAAAAATTGAAATACCTAGGAATCAGTCTAACAAATGAAGTAAAATACCTCTATTCAGAAAATGACAGCACTCTAGAGAAAGAGAGAGAGAGAGAGAGAGAGAGAGAGAGAGAGAGAGATCAAAGAGAATATCAGAAAATAGAAAGGCATCCCTTGCTCCTGGATAGGAAGGACCAGCGTAATGGAAATGGCTATACTTCCCAAACTATTAAGTAGATTCAGTGGAATCCCAACTGAAATTCCAATGGCATATATAAGAGAACTAGAGAAAATAATCCAAAATTCACCTTGAACCTGAAGAGGCCTACAATAGCAAAAGTAATTCTAGGCAACAAGGACAAGGCAGGGAGTACCACAATCCTCAATTTGGAACTATACTACAAAGCCACTATGATAAAAACAGCAGGATATTGGGGAAAAAAAACAGACCTGAGGACCAATGGAATCAATTAGAAATTCAGAATAACTCCAGATGTACTAAACCATGTCATTTTTGAGACAGAAGCCTTGGAGGAAAAACAGCCTCTTTAATAAGTGGTGCTGGAAAAACTTGGTCCCAACTTGCCAAAGATTAAAACTACACCCACATCTTTCATCATGTACTAAACTAAAATCAAAATGGATTATAAATCTAAATATTAAAACAGAAACACTAAACTTACGGGAAGACAGACCAGGTAGAACTCTTTTAGACACTGGTGTAGGAAAAGCCTTCATGAACAAAACCTCAGTCACACTTGAATTAGCACACAAAAAAATCAACTAGGATTTCCTCTCATAAAAAAAAACTTCTGCAAAGCAAAAGAAATCACCAACAGAGTGAATCCAGAATGTGTTAAAAAAAAAAAGATAAAATAAAAAACTTTACGAGCTAGTCTTCAGACAAAGGTCTACTATCTAGAATATATGACGAAATTTATAATTCAGAACTACCAAATTTAAAGACTCAATCAAAAAATGAGCATCTGAAATGAATAGACATTTCTAAAATGAAGAATTAGAAGCAGCAAATAAACATACAGAAAAAGTTCAACTTCACTGGTCATCCGAGAGATACAAATGAAAACAATGCTGAAATCTCATCTCACTCTAGAAAGAAAGGCAGTTATGAAGAAATCAACTAATACATTCTAGAGAGGATTTGAGGAAAAAGGAACACTTCTCCACTGTTGGTGAGAGTGTAGACTTGTGAAATTACTGTGGAGATTTCTCAAAATATGAGGATTAGAGATCCCATTTGGCTCCTCTATTTCCTTGCTGGACATGGTTCCAAAAGAACTAAAAGCTTCATATCACAGGGACATCATACCACAGTGACATCATACCACAGTGACATATGCACACCCATGTTTATAGCAGCACAGTTTATAAGAGCTAAATCTTAGAAACAACCCAATTTAAATGCTCATCAACTGGTGATTGCATAAGGAAGATATGGTTCTTCTAATAAACGGAGTATTTCTTGGCCATAAAGAATGATAAATTCAAGGCACATATAGCTAAATGGATATACATTGAGACCATACTTATAAGTGGAATAAACAGGATACATATTTAAAATACTGAGTTGTTTCTCTGGTGTGAGAAACTGAAAGTATAAGTGAGAAACATAATGTATAATAGATATTGTAAACAGGAAGAAAATGTTCAAGAGTGAAGGGCAACTAGAGAAGGGAGATAGGAGAAAAAATAAAAGGAAAATATGAGAAAAGAAGGAAAAAACAAAGTCTATAAGTGAATTGGGGTGGAGGGATTAAAAGGAGGGCAGGAGAATGGAGTAAAAATAAGAATGAAGATATTTCCTGTATGAGGACATGATCCTTGTGATGAACATTCTCTTATACCTGAAATGTAGCAAAAAAAAACTTAAATTAAAATAAAAGAAGAGGCTGAGAGAACAAAGGAATCAGAATGGTTAATCAACTCTAGTTGGAGTTAGGGGGAAATGACATTTGAGATGAACCTCTGGTCTGGATTGAATAGGTGGTTAAGAGTTGAAGAAGGACCTTTCAATGAAATGAACAACCTGAGCAAAGGTATGAAAAGAGTTACCCTAACTCATGTTCAGACAAAAACAAAGACAAGATATTTACAGCAGTAGTACAGTTTAGTGTGATACCACGAAGGTGGATACATGTCGTTGTACAATTTTCCAAACCAATAGAACTTAAATAACAAAGAGTAAACTCTAATGTAAACTGTTGACTTTGGGCGAGATTGAGTCAATGTGAGTTCAGGAATTGCAATAAGTATAACAATGAGGTGCAGGATGTCCTTGGTGGAGAAGATGAACTAGGCAGGACAAGGGTTCTATGAGAACTTTCCAATGTTTCCATTCCCTTTTGCTATGAACCCAAAATTCTTCTATAAAATCAATTTAAAAATCAAAATATACATACTTCAAGGAAGTCTCACATGACATGAAATTCATTTTCATCATTTTATTTTAAACACTTGTAAATTATTTTATCAGTTATGACCCTAGAGTTTCTTTTTTTTTTTATTGATTTTTGGAGGGGTGGGGAACAGGGTCTCGCTTTGTAGTTCAGGCTGGCCCTGAGCTGAGCCTCAAACTCACATCCCAGCAATCCTCATGCCTCTGCTTCCCAAGTGCTGGGATTATAGACGTGAGCCAACACGCCCGGCACTGTGGTATGTGGTACTAATTGCTGCTGGGCATGAGTCTCCGCACCCAATATTGTATGTGGTTAACCGGGGAATCAAACCCGGGTCCTTGCGCTTGCAAGACAGGCACCGGAACCACTGAGCTAACTCCCCGGCCCAACCCTAAAGTTTCTAAAAAGACATCATCTCACTCAGGTTTATCTGCTTTAAGGATTCATGAATGGTTAATTCCTGTAGAAGACATATGAAACTCAGACCCCACGTACACTAAAAATGAAGGGTTCCTACCTCCAACATCTGAAGTAAATGGGTTATCATACAGAAGATGATTGGAAAAAAATAACCCTAATTCTGAAATTATCACCCTGCTAAGACACTGAAACTAAAATAAATGAGTGGCGGTACATATGAACCATCTGTACTAGCCACAGAATAAAGCTCAGTCTAAGTGTAGAAGCCAACCAAAGAATTCCTTTATGGAAGGAATTGGTTTGACAACAAGGCTGAAAAACAACAGAAAGAAGTGAAAGGGAGGCTGAGCAAGCTGGTGTCCAGTCTCTCCACTTGTGTTGAAATCCTAGATTTCACAGCATTTTATTTTAAAAAGTCTGTTTTATTCCTTAAAAATCAACAACATTGTTTTGAAACTTTGCAGCTAATGAGTCCACTCTCATTGGATGTGCGTGGAAGAGGGAGGAAATTCCTGAACTCAGGGAGAGTTTGGATTATGGGTTATTCAAGCTCCAGCAGACCACAAATATGACAGAATATTTTAACACTGGGATGGCAGGAGTCAGACACAGCCAAGACACTACTAATATTGTTGGTAAAAACTTCACTTAAAAAAATCATGTTAGAAAGAATTTTTTTTTTCCTTTACAATACTGAGATAGAACCCTGGGTTACTCTGCCCATATCCTTGTCATATTTACTTATTTG
>PVIR01005049.1:0-74658 GCA_004026965.1 Petromus typicus | reverse complement strand
TGGGTGTGGAGACCCACACCCAGCAGCAACCAGTACCACATACCATAGTGCCGGGCGTGGTGGCTCACGCCTGTAATCCCAGCACTCGGGAGGCAGAGGCAGGAGGATTGTGATGTGAGTTTGAGGCTGAGCTCAGGGCCAGCCTGAACCACAAAGCGAGACCCTGTCTCAAAAAACCTAAAAAAAAAGAAAGAAAGAATAGGAAATTAAAGCAGTTTTATGCTCATTAAGCACTACTGTGTGCCGGTCTCTGGACACTGCAGCAGATGGCACAGCTTCGCTTACAGCCTGTGTCCATCTTCTTGTATATTTTAAGTCCATTACTTGTAATGTCTAACACAGTGTAAATCCAATAGTTGTAAATAGATATAAATAGTTTTTATACTTTATTGTTTAGGGATTAAGGACAAGAAAAAACTCTGGACATGTTCAGTACAGTTTTTGACCATGTTTAAAACTTATTTTTGATCCCAGTTGAATTCATGGAGAGCAGTCTGTGAACGCAAAGGATTAGCTGTATATTTCTCATAATGCAATGGAAGTAGAAAGGGTTTTTTCTTCTGGTTTTTTTTTTTTTGGTACTTTCAGAAACAGAAATCCTCAAGGACACAACTGTGAAGGGGCCGGCTTTGTATTTATACTCCCTAACTCCCATATCCTGTTCTATCATATGTGGGCTAAAATTTCCTTCAAGTAGGTACTAGTTCCAATGAAACTGGAATTCAGCTCCCTTAACACACAGCGTTCCTCCTGCTTTTATTCATTCCACGAAAGTAATATGCATATCTGCGTACACAGTTTAGCTTTCTCAGATGCCCTCGACAGCCTTCCCTCCCTTTTGTTTGGCATCTTATTTGTGAGAGGTCTCATCTCCACTTGTGGATTGGACCTCGACATTAGGCCACAGGATCTAGGATCCTCAATGTGGTTTCTTGAACAGTCACCATAGGGCCAGATGGTGTGGTTAGAAGTGTGTGTGTGGTGGGGGTTGTTCCCTGTGTGGTAAACCTTGACTACTGCAGAGCAGGAGCAGGTGAGCTGACAGATATTCCTTTCCTAGACATTACTCTGTATGATTTTTCCTTTTCTCAGTTTCTCTGTGTACTGGGTCAGCCAACATCCTAAGCAAAACAAGTGCTCCCAATGAAACGTTATTTAACAGGTGGTAAATTGTGACCTTCCATGCTTCATCTTCAGTGCTCTGGGCTTACATTCTTACCTAACTTATAAGTATCTAAATCCTTGCCTCTGTCTCTGCTGTGTAGAAGACCTACTCAAGTAAAGAGAAAAATATCTAAACCATGCAATGGCAATGTTGAAAATCTCTAGTGCAGCAATACTGGGGAGAGGTAGGTTTTGCTCCACAATTTTATATGTTGTCAGTTTTATGTTACTATGACAAAATAGCTAGGATACATCAACTGGTGAAGAGGAAAATATCATTTTAGTTTATAGTTTTGGATGCTTCAGTAACCAGTTATCTCTACAGTGCTCGAGTCTGTGGTGAGACGATATATCATAAATATCCAATACCCAAAGTTAAAAGAGAAAAAATATTTTTAGCCCATAGTTTGTAGAGGTTTCAGTCCATCATCACCTAGGTCCAAGGCAGAGGGCATCACAGTGAAAAAACAGCTCATTGGAGGCAGAAGGCAGCAAAGCAGCAGCATAGAGAAGAGAAGCAGCAGATGACCACAGCAGCCCCTTTTCTGTCCCTTATATTTTATTCAGGCTTCCTGCCCTTAGGTGGGTGACACTTATGCCTCATTTGGGCCTTCCCATTTTCTCCTTTCAAAACCATGCCAGACCCATCAATGGAGTAATATAGTAATTAATTGTACGCGTTTATCCCATCATCACAGTTAATCCCAGTATCACATACAATCCTAGCATCACACACTCGGGATCCAGCCATCTCTGAAAAGTACCATCTATAACCACATGAGGCTTTACAGGGGCATCAAACAGAAACCATAAATCCTGTGGCAGCCACAAAGTGGAAGACAGTAAGAGAAAGGTCTGAGTTCCCAGTATCCCATGTAAGGGCTCACTCCCAGCGGCTTCACTTCCTCCCACTAGGCCTTATCTCTCAAACATTTTACCATATCCTGGTAGGCCCAGGGGTTGGGGAACAAACCCCCAACACATGGACCTTTGGGAGGCCTTGAAAATACTAATGACAGCATACCTACCAAATACAGACCAACTTTTCACCGGTGAGAGTTAATTTTATGTGTCAAGTTAACTAAGCAGTGGAACCCTGTAATTTGGTGGTGTCATTAAAATTAAATTAGTAGACCTTAAGTAAAGCAGATGAGCCTCCACAATGTGAATGGGGAAAAGTAATTTTCTTCAAGACCAAAAGTGTTTCTGTATTACTGTCTGATGGAATTCAGATCTAGTGCAGCAAATACCCAAATTTCCAGCTAGCAGGCCTGTTCTGCAGATTTCAGACTTGCCAATTCCCACTGCCTTATGACCAGCTTCCTAAAATCTCCTGTTTGTTTCTCTGTCTGTCTGTCTGGTCTATCATCTATCTCTATGTTGTCCTACTGTTCTGTTTCTCTACCTTCTCAAGAACACTAACATACCTCCTAAAATGTCAGAGAAGATGACAGAAATGTTTAATATGGATTCCTAACTTGTTATAGATTGATGTCATCTGGGGTCATTGCGTTTCTCCCAGATATTGTTCTATTTATGTTTAAAATAAGTCTGAGAGGATCTCAGATGACATCAATCTATGACGAGTTAGATGCCTGTAGAGGTCATTGCAGAATCTCTAAAAAGGGAAGCAAATGCATCCTTTTCTAGTTACTCACATGATATGAAAGCTCCAAGTAAATTTATGTGGAGTATCAAACAGAAATATCATCATCTTCCTGGCTTATTTACAGTTTCATTGGACGGTGTGGTTGGTGGAGAAGGATCTGCTTAACTTTCACTGTGTCCCAGGCCCTGGAAATACAGTGCTGACAAAAGAAAGGGCCTGTTAAAGAGTTCACATGGCTTCATGGGCCAGAGAGACCAACACAGACAAACTACATGCACTGAGCAAGCACAGTTCATGCCATTTGACAGCATAACTTTAAAAAATTTTTTTCCTTGGCATCTTTAACATTTTCTTCACTCAATATTCTTTCCCCTTGCCTCTATATAAAAGTTATGGTTTGGGCCATGGCTTTTCTTCTCATTCCAAAGTATGACCCCATGGTCACTTTTAGTTGAAAATATAGTCTACATGCATCTATTTACAAGTAAGCCTCAAGATATTGATCCAAGTCCTGTGCTTGATTTGGTTGACCTCACCCTAGCCTGATGCCATGTAGAAGCATGCTCAGGGAAGATGAATTGGGCTAGAATATTCTCCTTCTACTCTCATCCCCAACTCCTCAGCTTCCTGTCCTTTCCCGATGCGTGAGGGTCAGAAAGAGAGAAGATTCTCAAAGGGGAAGGAAGGTCCCTTAGGCTGCTTCTCTCTTATGTGTAGAATGGGTGTATACTCTGGCTGAGCAGGTATTTGTAGGTATTCTTTCTCCTGGGTGCTTTTTAGACATTTCTGAATGAGTCTTTGTCTCTTTAGGCCTTTGACTTGTCTGTAGTTCAGATAGTCAGCTGAGGTTCTTTCTCCAGTCTCTAGGAGTTCAATCCAGTTATTCGCCGCCAGGGTTTTTGCTTATTCTCAGCTGTCCCACTTGACTTGAACTATGCAGAACCAACTGAAGCTCTTTCTCCTGCCTAACCTCTTTTAGCTTCTGAGTTACACCGAGGTGTCATTGAATCTGGCATCCTGGAAGTGCAGTTTCCAGGTCACTCTTCACCCTTCCATTTCTCCAGCAGGACCCAAACTCAGAGGTAGATCTGGGTAAGAAGCTCACCAGTCGGAGCACTTCCAGCATCGATCTCTTCAAAATGGTCCTGCTTACAAATTTCTCCATCCTCCATTTAAAAAAATCTAGTGACATCATCCAAGTGAGTGAGGGAAGGGTCATGGCAAAGGTGATTAAGGATGTATCTTTTAACATCTGCAGCAGTTCCTCAGTTGGCTGTTGTATTCTGACACCCAGATGAAAGCTCAAATCTAACTCCATGTTACACACCTAACTAAAATTGTGCTGTAGACTATAGGTAATGTGCCCCATCACCAAAAGACAGCCTCTGTTACTTCCCATGGGACCCTCATCTGCTAAGTGAGTGCTGGATTTCAGTTTTTTTCTGTGAAAGCTGGGAATAGCAGTATGGACTGCACAGGGCTGCTGTAAAGATGAGAGCTGGCGAAACTTCCAGCACTGTGCCTTGCAGATCCTGGGCAACTGAGAATTTGAGCTGATTCTTTATTCCACGGCAATGAGAAGTGAAGAAGTGAACCATGAGGAGGACTCGTTCTCTCCTATAAAGACGCACAGCAAAACAAACACGTCTGGCGTAGTCATACCTGGTTTTGTTTCGCTGTTTAAAACACTCCACTAACAAAAGAATTAGCTTCTCCATCTACAAAGTAGTTTACTTAGTAAAATGTTTAAAAACATAGAAAAAGGAAAAAAAAATCCCCAGAATTTGAATATAAACTATCATTTTGAAGTCCTAAGCACATTTTAGAGAGTCGTGCTCCTACTGAGAAGGACATTTTTTTTTGCAGATATATTGTACACATCTTCTATTTTAGTATATATCCTAATAATTATGATGGCAACACAGCAATTTTTTGAGTGGATGAGCTATAATTTACTTGGTTGCTTTCCCATTCTTTGACTTTTAGGTAATTTTAATTTTTCTACTTTTATAAATTGAGTCAGATAGGGTTCTTTTTTGGAAAGTAGCAGAAACCAACTCCAGAGAGCTTAGCAAGAGAGGGATTTATTTGAAGAATGAAGATGAGTTCAGGGAGTTGGTGAGGGAATTGAAGAAGCATGTGGATTCAAAGCACAGAGTTTGGGGTAGTTTCAGTGGTCCATGTTTCAGGCAGTTCCCGGCAGCCTCACTCCATGTCTTCCACTGCAGTGAATGCCCACTCGCTGTAGCTTCCTGTTCTTGTGTTAGGTATTATGTGCCCTCTAACAGTGAAAATAAATGCTTAGCTTCACAGTAGGACCAATTGTACACAGGGGCAAAGACATAAACCTCCAAATTAAGAGCACTGAAATGGATGACCAATACACCAAATTTCTGTGGGTCAGAAATATTATTTACATAAGATTTGCATCATACTAGTTGTCATTAGTGATCTATAGCTGATTTAAGTGGAGGGCGTGTGCAGGTTATATGAACTAGGATGCCATTTTGTACAAGTCACTTGACCATGTGCAGAGTTTGGAATCCATGGGGCCATGGAACCAGTATGCTGTGGATATTGAGGATAGCTGTCAGTGAATGGTAGTTCCTGATTTAAAATGGAGAATACAAGGCTACATTTTATTCTGCCTCTCTGTATATAAATCTGTATGTTGCTAATCTTTTCCAGCAGGGTCAAGACCTTCCTATATGTGCCTTTGGAGTTTTGTGTCATCTCTTGTGTATAAGAATTACCCAATAATACACTGTCAATAGTTTCCAGTTTGGAATTTTGTACAAGAAAACCCTTTTATAGAATTTAGATGTCCTCGTGAGATCACATGAATGCAGCATCCTTCAGGGCCTTTCAATGACCACCCCCCTTGAATCTTTTAGTGTTGACTCGCCCACACCTAATTCAATATCCATAATTTTGCATGAGTGATTTGTTTTTTTTATCAAAGCCTTCAATTTAGTTTTCATTGAAACAGCAACTCTCTTATTTATCCCACTCCTATTTAATTAGTTTTTTATAATGTTTATTTTAATTACATAATTAGAAAAACAGTTCAAGAATTCTTAATAGGTTTGGGAACAAATACAGCTCAATCTTGGTAAGCAGACAGCTCAGTTGGTGGGACTACTGGGACCAAACCCTCAGGAGTGTCCCACAGAGGTGAGTGACAGTAGCCCAGGGGGCATCAGCTAGCCTGCTGTACAGAGGGGAATTGGTTCAATGCAGTGAATTAGGAGAAATTCTTTTGTGCCAGCTCACATGAATCTCTTCATATACTCTAGCTGTCAGTCCTTTGTACACAAAGGCTAAACATCTGCACATTCAACCAACCACAGATCAGACCAGATTGGGCCCATTCAGAGTGTTATGGTCATAGACTCAACCAACCACAGATCAAAAACATATATCTGAAAAAAAATCCATCTGTACGGACAGGTTTCCTTATTTTGTAATTATTTCCTATATGATATAACAAAACTTTACATAGCATATACATTATATTTGTGTAGGTCTATGCAAATACTATCATGTTATTCCACACAAGGGATCTGATTATCCACCAACTTTGGTATCTTCAAGGGGTCCAGAACCAATGCTCCTCTGACACTGAGGGATGACTGTGTGGTCTAAAAACCATAAATCTAGCACTGGTCCAGCATGTGTGTGTGTGTGTATGTGTGTGTGTATGTGTTTGTGTGTGTGTTCTGTGTCCTTATGCATTTGAGTAACTATGACTACAATCAACAATAGAAGTGCCTTGTCACTGCAGGGTCTGCTTTGTGATACCTTTTATCATCAAGCCCATTTCTTTTCTGTCATCATTCTTGGCCCCCAGAAACATAGAATCCATTCTTTATCCTTTCAATTTTGTCATTTTGAGTGTGACTGAAATTGAATCATGCAACACTTGCCCTTTAGAGATGAACTTTTTTTCACTTAGAATAATGTTCCTGAGATCTACCCAAGTTATTGCATGCATTAATAATACATTTCTTTTTATTACTAAGAAGTATTCTGTGATATGGACGCATTACAGTTTGTTTAGTCATTTATTTGTTGAAAGATAGTTCATTATTTCTGGTTATGGGAAATTTCCCATGAAGTTGCTGCAGAAAATCATGTACAAATTTTGTGTGGCTCTAAACATTTATTTCTTCAGGACAAATATTTAGGAGTTCAATGTCTGGGCTGTATGATAAGTGTACATTTAGTTGTTAAGAAACTGCCAATCTATTTTCTAGAATGTATATTCTGCATTCCCATCACTAATAGATAAGAGATCTAGTTTTTCCACATCTTCATTATGGTTTGTATTATCAACTTTTCAAATTTTGGCTATGCTAAAAGATGTGATGTCATTATTTTAATTTACATTTCTTCAAATAACTAGTGATAGAGAACATCTTTTCATATGTATGCTTGAGTTGGGGTTTGGGAGATTTGACACTGACTGTGAATAATATCACCCTGAATAATGTGAGCATGAAAATCTGTGACACACAACACACTTCACTGGGTGGTGCTTACACAAGTGGTGTGAGAGGGTAAGCCTCTTACAGCAGGTGTCCATCCCGAGGCGTTAGTGTAGGGCACGGGTTGCCTTTGCAGATGGAGAGGTGGAAGTAATAGAACTCTCCAGGAGTGGAGGAGAGAGAGATTTATTAGTCTAGGCCATGCAGTCTAGTGGTACAGCAGGGAGTCCAGGCCACTGAACTCTCCTACACACTCGTACAAATTTAGGGTCAAAGTTCTACTGTGTCCTGGTCACTAACAATCAGGTGAAAGGTTCCTCTGGCTGTGGAAAGTAGACAATCTCTCAACAGCTGAAAATCTGCTTTCTGTTGGTGCCATGTTTAAGACAATCGCATATGCAAAAATCTGCATTTGATGCCAGCAGGATTTTAAATTAACAGGCCTTAGCTTACCATGAAGAAAAAGCAACCAGAGGCTGAAACCCAGAGACCATCTTTGACCCATATATGTAACAGTTTGACATATGTTTATTCTCTTCAATGTAATATTTCTTGATTTTTGGCCTATTTTCTGATTAAATAAATTTTTTAATGTTAAAGTTTGGGAATTGTTATATATTCTAGTTATGAGTCCTTTATCAGATAAATACTTTGGAAAATATTTTCCCCAAAAATGTAGCTTTTCTTTCTATTGTTTTATTAGGATCTTCTGCAAATCAAAACTTTTAATTTTAATAATGTCCAATGTATTTAATTTTTTCTTTTATGGATTTTTTTGGGGGAGGAGTATCAGATTGAAGAACTCTTCACTGATCTTCTAGGTCCTGATTTATAGTTTTATGCTTTTACATTTAGATGTATAGCCAATCGAGTTAACTTTTGCACAAGATATGAATTTACATTGAAGTTTGTGCATTTACTTACCCTATGGGGATCCAATAGTCCTAACACTGGTTTTTGAAAACAATATTTTTCCTCTACTGAGTAGTCTTTTCCTGTTGTCAAAATCAGTTGTCTGTACATTGAGGCTGTTTCTGGGATCCCCTTTCTGTTGTGTTCATCTGTGTATCTTTCCTTCCATCAATATTATAGTTTTGATTTCTGCTGCTACATAATAAGATGATAGATTTAGAAATCAAGTAGAACATTTCCTCCCACTTTATTCTTTTGTCAAATTATTTGTTTGCCTTACAATATGTATTTCATAATAATCTTATCATTATAAAATTTGAATAGGAATTGCATTAAACCTGCATATCAATTTAAGGAGAAATGTTATCTTTACCTTGTTGTTTTCCAACTCATGAGTAAAGTATCCTCTGTCTTATGCATTTTTCTTTATCTGAGACCATCTTGGTTGCTTGTCATTACTGAAGGATCTTTTCACTGGATGTAGCATTCTGATTCGACAGTTATTTTCTTTCAAAATGTGAAAAATATGACCTCGTGGTTTCTGGTGGGAAATTCACTGTTTACTCTGATTGTTTTCTTCTTGCAGATATTACTTGCAGCTTTCAAGATGTTTGTCTTTAGTTGTCAGAAAACTGGATGTAATGTGTATCTTCATGGGTTGCTTTGGCTGTATGTAGGTTCTTAAATCTGAATCTATAGGCTTTTGTTGTTTTTGGTTTGGGGTGTTTTCAAACTGGAAAATTTTAGCTGGTATTTCTTTAAACACTCTTTCTTCCCTATTCTCTCCTCTGCTTCTTAGACTCTGATGCCATGAACATTGTGTTTTTTGTTATAGTCTCATATATCTCCATGGATTTGTTTATTTTTGGTATATTGTCTCTTGGTTGTTTAGATTAAGTAATTTCCAATTTTCTTTCATCAGATTGTCTGATTCTTTTCTTTATCTGTGTTCTGCTACCGAGTTTATCCAGTGAGTTTTCTATTTGGGTTATTTTACTTCTTAGAAATACAGTTTCTATTTGGTTTCTCTTTTTACTGTATTTTAAAATCTGTGTGGAGACTTTGTCTTTACTAAGCTTTCTGTTAGCTCATTTGTTTTACATATGCGTATAATGGTTTGTTGATGGCTTTTCAGTATGACTCTTTAAAATCGTTGTTATAGAATTTTAATGTCAGTTTTGGGGTCTGTTGATTGCTTCTCCTTATTCTGGTTTAGGTTTTCTTTAGTAGATGGTTTGGTTCTTTGCTGAGGGGCACTTAAGATATTACTGGTATAAGAATGTTGATGTTATTTAAACTTTGTGTTTTAGTAGGAGGTGTGATCAAAATATGTGATAAATGTTTAAATAAAAAGTTATTACAGTAAAAGACACAGTGCCATTAATCCTTCTCAAAATATACCTCCTTGCTTCAGACTCACTTATGCTATCCTTGCTACCTCCTGAAGCCATTCTGAAAATATTTCATGAGTATCTTTAGGAAGTATCATAAAAAGTATGGTGGAACTTGCTGCCAATTGGCACCCAAAGGAAAATTAGGCTTGTAAAAATCTTACAGTGTGTCCTTACCCCCCTCTTTCACTGGATCTGGCCCTTTGCAACTTCTGGCTCTTTCCCAAATTCAAAATGATGATGAGAGGTAAGTGTGTTGAATCTGGTCAGAACATCAAGGCAGCTGTGATAGCACAGCTACAGACAATTGCAAAAGTGGACTTCCTTAGAAAGTGGCAAGCACAACAGAGTAAGTGAAGAAAGTGAGGGGAAGTATTTTAAAGTTTTCCTCAAAACTGAATGATGTTGGATGGGAATGTCTGTTACTATAATGTAGTAAACAAATGTAAACCTTACTCTAGTCACTGATTACACCTCATAAATTGAGCATCTACCATAGTTTGGATCTTGAGTGTCTGACAAATGTTCATGTGTCAAAGACTTGGTGCTCAGTTTGGTGTTATTGGGAGGTGGTGGAAACTTTTAAGAGGTGGAGCCTAGTGGAAGTTAATTACGGGCATGACTTTTGATGGATCCGGTACTGGGTTCCTCTCTGTTCTCTCTCCTTCATGTGCCAGCCATGGGGTGAATAGGCTTTGTCTGCTATAGGCTCATCTTCATGATATTCTGCCTTTCCAGAGACTCCAAAGTAATGGGGGCACTTGATAGTGGACTGAAATCTCCAAACATGGGAGCCACAAGTCAACCTTTCTTCTTTTTAAATTGATTATCAGTTATCTTATTATAGTAACAGAAAGCTGACCAACCCAGTATCTCTTATCTAAAAAGCTTGGGACAAGAAGTATTTTAGATTTCGAATATCTTTGGATTTGGGGATATTTGCATATACCTAATGATATGTCTTGGGGATGTTCCTAAGTCTAAACATGAAATTTATTTATATTTCATATACATCTTCTATACATGGACAAAAAGTAATTCTATACAATATTCTAAATAACTTTGTGCACAAAACAAAGTTTCATAGTATGGAATTTTCTACTTTTGGTAGTATGCCACTTTTGCTCAAAAATTTTCAGACTTTGGATTTTGGATTAGAATGCTCCAACTCTACTATACATAGTGTGGAATGTGTGAGACAAAAAGAAAACCCAGGAAATCACTGTGTTTTTTTCTGGTGTTCCAAGTTTCTCGATCATTGGCTTTCTCTTTCCTCTCTTTAGAACCTATACAGTTTGTGCAATATATGCTACTCAGAATTCATAGTTGTCCTTAGTAAGAGGAATAGGGCAAAGATGTTTAATTCCCCAGAAGTTTAATTCTGTCTAGTGTGCTTTTTGTTTGTCATTAACTTAATAGATGAAAATTAAAACCACACTGGTTTCTGTGAATTTGCATTTTTTACTTTGAGAGCATAATTCTTTCCTGATTTTAGTTTTATTTTTTTACTTGTTTATATAAAGACATCTTACATATAATTTTGGCAAAATAATTTGTTTTACCAATTAGTTTTATCTCTGTGTCTAATAAATATTTTAATTTATTAATCTCTAGGGATGGGACTGTGTATTAATTTTCTTATTTATTCTGATAATAAGGTATTTTTAAAAAAGTAATGAAGCAGGCTAACATACTTAACTAGGTCATGTTTTCTCAGAGAGAGTTTTACTGTGGAAGAGGAAAATGAGTTTTCTTTCAATTTTTGAGTGAGATGCTGCATTCTTGAAGCTTCTTATTATATCCCAGTGAGAGTCAGTAGGTTCACAAACACTTACTTTGTGGAAGGGATGAGGTTCAGCGCCCAGGAAGCCAAGATTGGGAGCATGTAGTTTAGTGAGTACAGGTGGACCGAGGCCCAGTTCTGAACGTCTGCTCAGTACTGAGGAGGTGCATGGGAAATGGGCTGAGACAAATTCGCAGGGAGTGTCCCCAGAAGTTGTAATAGCTCAGAATGCAGTGGCATAGTTGAGGCAGCAAGACACTGAGTATCCTTACTCTGGCAGGCTGTGTGTGTGAAGGTCTCTGCTAGCTGAAACATGGCATGGGGGTAGGGCATCTCTGTGGCTCACTTGGAGAGACAGTGCCCCACAGGTGGCAGGAGAAGGTCAGTGCTCTACCAGGGCATCATCATAGCAGAGGGAATAGAGGCAGAGCGTGGTCACCACCTGCCACAGTATTTTCTTGGGTTCACATTCCTGAAATGGTTGTATAGCATAGCGAGGGGAGAGGGCGTACTGATATCACTTTGGGATCTCATACACTCCTTGGCCAGTGACAAACCAGAATCAGATTTAGAGAATGTTTTGCAAATGCAGCATTTTATTTTATTTTCTCTTTGTGGAGAAATTTATCTGTAACACATTCTTCAATATTTTTCCAAGTTTTGTAAAACAAGCAGAGCATACATTCATATCAACCTTTGAAATAAAAAATATCATAAGAAATACATTAATGTCTTGTGTGTTAAATATACTTACAGTTTTCAGCAGCCCAACTTTTGAGTTTTAGTTAAGCATGGTGCTGATGAACAGAAGTTTAGAAATACTATTTATTTCATCAAATTTCCCCATATTATATTAAAAAAATCCTTCAAGCTTGAAAAGCTATAATCCCCATCCTCCACATACTTAGGTGGCTGAACAAATATGCAGTTTTGTTTTCTCCTAATTTTTCCACAGGTCTATATTAGGGCATTTAAATGGGACTCTTGTCTCAATTGCAGTTGAGGCATGAAGATAATAGCTATTTTATTCTAGATTGAGACTCCCACACAGAAATATCAAACTAAGATGGAATAAAACTGTTAGATGACTTAACTTTTACTCACATCAAAATTGTGAAAGAAGAGATTCAAGATTTTAAGAAAAGTTTTTTATTTTTCTGCCTGAAAAAATTAACTCTGTTCTCAGAGTTGTTTTGATCAGAGAAAGTCTGAGCAGTTCCTGTGAATTGATGTGGGCCAGCAAATAGGATGGGGAAATGTGGTCTTCCTAAAAACCAAGTAAAGCATGATTCAGTTGTCAGGATTAATTACTCCGGGGGCCCAGGGGGAAAGGTGAGAGCTAGGGCCGTGTTCGCCAAAGTCAGCTGTGAAATGCTTCCTGGCCAACTCTTCTTCCCACTTTTGTTCACCCTTGGAGAAATCAGAGACGGTGGTTGACAAACTTCAGAAAAAGTGCAAGGTAGGAAAATAACAATCCAGATTTCTCTGTTCTTTGTAGACTTTCTGCCACCCAAGTTCTGAGCTGGGGATGAGTGACAAATTGTATTTCTAAGTGAAGGGAAATAACTTTTTATGACAACATGGTGGCATGGGATTAAATGTTCGAATCATGGAATGAGAAAGCATCTTGAGTTGTAAAGAGGGTTGAGAATTGAAGTGCTCAAAGAGCTGGTGTGTATGACCGACTGGAAAAGTCAGAAGGCTGCTCCGTTGTAGAAGGAGATTCTTCACAGCCTACACCACTGACAGAGTGCTGGAGACATAACTTAGAAAGACAAATTGATATTTTGTGGTTTTAAAACCTTCAAGAGAAAAAAATTCATCATTTTAAATTCATACACATAAATTTCCTGTCTACAAATTCCATTATTGGTTGCTCAGTAGTTTATTTCTGTCCAACTTTATAAACAGGAAATAGCAATCCCTTTTTATCCCAGTAAAACAATTAGTTCATCACCAATTTGTTATTTATCAAAAATCTGAAACAAGTTTCACTTCCTGTGGTTCCATGATCCTTACAGTGATATAAAACTCTTCATTTGTCCCTGACAATGGAGGTACAAATGCTAGCGAGGGACACAGTGGGACACTTCTGGGTGGTTGGCAAAGGCACCTAATCCGCTATCCAGAAGAGGGACTGTTTCCCTATAACCACTGAGTCCTGAGCCATGAACCATTAGGGTGTGTGCTCGCCTGTGTGTGCCTGCATGCACGTGTGTTTCCGTGTGTGTGTGTGTGTGTGTGTGTGTGTGTGTGTGTGTGGCTGAGTGGAGTTAGGCATAAAGATGGGAACTTTGTCCCTCTCCCTTTTCCTCTCCCACTCCCTCTCCTTTTCCCTCTCTCCATTCCTCTCTCCCTATCTCATCCAGGGAATAATAAAGCAGAACAAGAAGCAAAAGAAAGATGAAGTTTTATATGGGATGTTTAGAACAGACATGTATTATAAAGTGAACACAGAGTGTCTCTCCAATATTAGGTTTTTTTGGTCATGCATTTATTTTCAAAACAAAATCGATTGGGATATCAGCTAAATGAACTAAATGCATTCAACTGTTCAGTCCAATCCCGTTTGGGGGAAAAATAGATATATAGTGATGTAACTACCATGTTGCATGAATTGAGTATATGTGTACCCCACGAGCGGGCATATTGAGGGTCTAATCCATGGTGTGATGGTGTTTGGAGGTGGGGCCTTTAGAGGGGGACCTGTGGATGGGCCTTTTTGATGGGATCAGTGCTCTCTAAGAAGAAGAGGGGCCAGAGCCCAAGTTTTCCCCACCAGGTAAGGACACAGTAGGAAGGTGATTACATGAAATCCAGGAAAGGGGGCTGTACACGGAGCCAAACCCTCCAGCGCCCTCATTTTAGACTTTCCAGATTCTAAAAATAGGGAGAAATAAAAGTATGCTATTTGATCCTCCCTGTTTGTAGTTTTGATAGTAATCAAGGCTAATATACATTGCATGGTACATAGAACATTTCGATGGAATTCCTACAATATTTTTTCTATATCTTGCTAATCAGTCCCAGGAAACCACCATCTGCTTTCATCATTATAGATCTGTCTTTCCTAGAATTTCATGTAGATAAAATCACACAGCTGGTATTTTTTGGCCTGACTTATTTCGTTCAGTGTGATTTTGAGATTCATCTGTATTTCTGCATCAAGTGTTCAGTCCTTCTGTGCTCAGTATTGTCCTATTGTCTGGGTATATTGCAGTGTTTGTGTGTGTCTATAGTGTAGGAAAATGGCTAAACTTGCCAAGATGATCACTTCATTTAAACATCATCTGCCAGCAAATTGTGAGAGTTCCACTCACTCCACACAGTTACCTGTGGTTGTCACTGCAGTTTTGCCTTCCTAGGGCAGTTGTGGTTTAAAACTATGTTTTCTTGACAACTAGTGATGATGTATTTCATGCACTTCTTAGGCATGTATATTAACAGATATTTTCTGTAGAAAGTAAAGCCTTTACTTTTTTTTACTGAATTGTCTTTTTAATACTGAGCTATATGAGTAGTTCATGAATATAGAATGCAAGAAGCCGGATGTGACTTAATGGTGTCCTTAAATAAAAATGATTTTTGCTGAAATTCAATTTCCACCTTTATTTTCTCTATGCTCTTTGTGTTCTAACTTAAAAATCTTTGCTTATGCACAAATCATGAAGCTTTCCTATGTTAATTTTTACAAATATAGCTGATTATATTGATCAATATACTGATCAGCTATTTTCTATTTCCTTGAGTTTCACTACTGCTTTCACTGTTTTCTATTTATTCCTTACCTAGAATTTAATTTGCTATTTTTCTAGCTTGGTAGTCAGGTGAAATTTTAGATAATTTATTTTAGGCCTTTCTTTTAAAAATACATATTTGAAGCTATAAATTTCCTATAAATACTGATTTAGCTCCATTCTATTTTGATATTTTTTGTTTTTAATTCATTATCATTAAAATATTTTAATTTTTCCTTTGTCTTTGCTCAGGATCCTTTAGATATATATTGTCTGACTTACAAGTATTTAGGTTCTTTTTTTCAGACATCTTTCAGTTGGTTTATCATTTACTTTAGCTGTAGTCAGAGAATACATCCCTGTAACTTCAATCTTTTAAAATTTTTTAAGTCTCGTTATGGTCAGCACATGATCTAACAGCATTTTCTTTTCTTTTCTTTTTGTTTTTTTTTGAGACAGGGTTTCGCTTTGTAGTTCAGGCTGGCCCTGAGCTCAGCCTCAAACTCACATCACAGCAATCCTCCTCCCTCTGCCTCCCGAGTGCTGGGATTACAGGTGTGAGCCACTTTGCCCAGCACTGTGGTATGTGGTACTGGTTGCTTCTGGGCGTGAGTCTCCACACCCAGTATGGTATGTGGTTACCGGGGATTGAACCCCTGCCGTTGCACCTGCAAGACAGGCATTGGAACCACTGAGCTATATCCCCGGCTCCCTAACAGCATTTTCTTTGTGTACTTCACTTGAAACTATATCCTGCAGTTGGTGAGCATTGTCTTGGGTTTAGAGTTAATGCTTTGAGTTTTTACCGTGTTTTTTCCACACTGGCTTGTGTGTACTCAAATGTCTCCCAGCTATGCCCAATGGGAATTGCTCAGTTTGTAGGTCTCCAGGAGCTGTTTTTGCACAATCACACGACAGAGAGAAAAGTCTTATATAGATTTTTCAAAAATATTCTCTGCTTAATTCCCCCTTCCTGATATTTTCCCAAATTCTGTCACCTCTGTCTCTCAGTGATCCTGTTTAGTCTCTAATTCAGCAAACTAGTATGTTTGGAATTCTACCTATACTGAGTCCTAGATATTAATCTGAGGCAGTAAACCAATCCATATTTAAAGGCCATCTTTGTTTACTTCCCTAACCTTAGGGGAATAGCCGTCTTTTTCTTCTTCTTATCTAATGTCTGAAAAAGGTTTCCAGATATCTAGTTTTTAAAGATATTTATGGTTCACTCATGGAAAATTTCTTACAGTTGTAATGGTGGCTGAAGTTAAGAACAACTACCTGAGATACAGTTATCTCAACATTGTGTGCAGGAGAAATGATCTTCATGAGTCTGAGTATCATACAGGGAAGGCATTCACCCAAGACTTCAGAGGTAGAAAGTGGCACATGCAATATACATCTGAACAGAGTCTGAGCCCCTTCCCTTGGGTTTCACTGCCTCCCAGAACGCTGTGGTGTTGGTGGCATAGTGATTTATGGACTCTGACTCACAGGTGGAGCTTGTTACCCAGGAGGTTTTATGAGCTGAAAATGTAAATTGCTGCAACACATGCTTTGACAAACTCAAAGTTGGTAGGTTCGTAATGGCTCATGGGCTCCGAGGGAATTTGCAGTGTGTGTTTGTTAGTTCTGGTGATGGCACCACGTCAGTACATTCTCCTTGGAGGCTCTCTGAGCACACTCTCCTGGGTGTGGGAAGTGTGCTTTGTGGTCCCAAACAGTCAAGTCACTTCTACAACTTGGTAGAGTTGGGAGCCATCAATGAACCATAAGCACTAATAACAGTTCCTTACTGAAATGCCTGGTATACTCCAGGTACTTTATAAGTCCTTACTCTATGAGTCTGCACAGCAACCTTTTGCTGTAAGTATTATAACACTATCTTATTGGGCAAGAAAGGAAAACTCTGAAAAATAACTGTCAAGTTCTTCGCTTGAAAGTGGTGGAGCCAGGTTTTCCAGGTTTTCATCTTGCCTTACCTTGAAGCTGTTGTATTTTCCACTAGTACTGGCTCAACCTTGGGATCCAAGGACTCAGAATTCTTATTCTTTGTGCCACCTTTATGCAAGTTTCTTTTATTTCTTGTAGTTTCTGTTATCAGGCTTAAAAAAAGAGAAAGACACGTGGAAAAAAAAATCAAGGGAATTCCAGGGATGTTATTTTTACTCTCTTCCTTTACGGCTGGTGATTTTGTTTCTGTTTATGTTGTGCATGGAGGGTGGCAGTTGTGAGCTGCAGGCTGAGGACTGTGAATAAGAAAAAGCAGGGATCGAACAATATGCCACGTGAGGGAAGAGTTAAGTGTGGATGCTCAGGAGTGTGGCAGGTGCCAAATCTCAGGAAAAGAAGGGGGGCAGATGCCAGCCAGCCATGACATCACCCACTGAAGAGAGCTTGCAAGGTCACAAGGAAACAGCCACTAGACCTCCTTGGGAGACAATGGGAAGACTGGGGCCTCTCAGCATCCAACAGATGATTGGCTCTTGAAGTTTTCGCTACTTTTGAAGTACAAGTGCAGGACTGCTTTAAAATTGTGGGTGCAGGTAAGGGAGGCAAGGAAGAAGATTTCATTTGTTTAGGCTAACAAAGATGCCTAGGCCCATCATATAAAAGTAATGTGAGAAATTCGTAGAAGTAACAGTCTCCTGAAGGACCAAAAGAAGACATAGAAGTTATTTTTTGTCTCTTGTTTCTTCTTTCTCTGTTTCTCTTCTTCCACATCCTCCTTTATCTTTTGTCCTAGTATTTTTTTAAATTGAAATCTTTATTGGTACATTATATATACACATCATGATTGCATTCAACAATGAGAATTTGTACCAGTATATGACACAACTTAATTCTCATATTTTCCCATAGCCCTACCCACCCTATCACCCTCACCCCCATATACATAAACTTTGTTTCCTTTCTTGTTATAATCTCATTATTTTCCCCTTTCACCCCATTTTGCTTTGAGTACTTTCCATTTCACAATATAGAACATACATTCTAGATGTCCTAGTATTTATGGAGGTGAGTCTCTCATCCATCCTAGTATAACCATTAGCAAGTGCTCTGACTTTGAATTTAAAGAAACAATGCAGAAGATGTAAGGGTGTCTAGATCTTAGAATTATAAGAGAGTTTATTGGCAATAGAATGCCTGCTGAAAATTATCACTCACTCATTTATCATTCATTCATTCATTCATTCATTCATTCAGATTTACAGTGCCTTGACATTTGTCTGATTTATTCATTATAAAGGATTATGACAACCTTTGTTTGGTTCTGTGCTGTCGAGGGAACCTGGGTCCATCTACAAATAGCTCAGTGTTTATGGACAAAAGCTGAAGAATGTGTTCTAGCTGGTCTTATGTGGTTCCTCTTTCTCCCATCATTCACTATTAATTTCCTAGCTGCTTATTATATGGTATGGGTTGTTAGAGTGATACAAAGTGCGTGATTTCAATGGATTATTTTATAATATGATAAAGGTTATAATATTGGAACTTAATTTTTTGAGTGAAGCTTTAGATATGCTTAACTGGTACAGAATATAGCCATGTGGAATAATATGCAAATTAATACTGCAGTCACTGGTGGTTCCCTAGCTTGTGAAAGAAAATTGCTTATAAAAATCTGAATGTTGGACTCTAGGACCTTGCTTTAATTCTTATTGGCACTCTTTCTATGACAGACTATCATACAACAGTAAATAGAAAGACAATAGAATGGCATGATGAATAGTTACAGAACCATGCCAAATAAAGAATCAGAGTAAGATAAGAACCCTGCATTCAGTGTGATCTAACCAAATGGACACTGGAAAGTACATTTGGGAAAAGCCTGACAGGTGTTACAATGAGGAACAGAGAGGGGGACAGGGAGCTAAGCTTTACTATTGTCATTAGGGGCCAGGTTGGGACCTTGCTCAAGGACCAGATCGACACCAGGAAGGAGATATGTTTCAGCAGCACAGACAAAGCATGTAGGCAGTGTGGATTTCTCCCTGGTCCAAAGAAGCCAGAGAAAGCTACCATCTCCAGTCATATTCATGGATGTTAAGCTCTACTTCTTCATGAAGCCCAGAGATAATTTTGCTATTTTGCTTTTGGCTTGTGTGGGTTGAGCCTGAAGGTGAAACTCACAATACATTTCTGTCCCTGACTCTTTGTGCTAGGAATTCAGCTTCCAGACAAATTAAATTATCTTTTTAAAAAAATGATAATTTCTGATAGCTTAATATTGCTATGTAGGCACTTTTACACCTGTAACTCCTACTCAGAAAAATAGCCCATGTTGGCTCTACAAATACTCAAGCAATGTATCACATTATTGCCATTCTGGACAATAATTTGTTTTTACTGTGACCATGAGAAAGTCATAATTCTATAGGTCATGCATAGATTACTTTTACAGTGAATCAATGCATGCTAACAATGAATTACTACCTCTTGATGTCCTGAATTTTATTCCTGTTTCTTTGCAAAAGAGCCACACTTCTCCTGGGTCTTCTGCAAGCTGGTGTCTTCTCATTACTCAGGCTCATCAGAATGATTTTGGTGTTCTCTTCCTTCTGCTGCACTGAGGTCAGCTCCAGCATGTAGAATCTCCCTTGATCCTCATCCTTTTCTGATGTCTTTCTGAACATAATCACTGTCTGAATTAAAAAAAATTGATTTATTTTGTTTTTATTTCTCCTGTAATCGAATAAATCTTCACAAATAGTGTAACATATAAAATCATGGCCCAGTAAATAATATTTAACTACTGAAAGAAACATTTTTTCCAAATATAGACATAGTGCATTTCAATGCAGCTTTCATTTGCCAGTAAATTAACATTTCTTTACATATACTTTTCAAAAATTACATTGCTCATCCTTTCTTTCAGTAAATATTGATCTCCAAAGGTAGATTAGAAAAACTTGGAGAAGCAGATAGGGAACAGAATGCTGTCACAGCCATTTCCTTGCTGTGTGAACTTTTATAAAATGAAACTGGAACTTTATACATTTAAACAATAGGAGGTAAAAACTATATATACTCATTTAAAATGTATTTAACGATAATGCACACTGAATAACTTGTAAGGGATGGATAAATAGAAGCATGATAATGTAAATATCGTAAATATTATTTGTAGAACCTAGATAATGCGTATTGGATGTTTATTATAAAATTCTTCCAATTTTTCTGTGCGTTTGAAATTTTTCATAATAAACTATAGCAGGAAAAATCAAGTCAAATCAAATCAAATTAAATCAAATCAAAATAAATTCAGACTTTGGAGTTTTGTTTGCGGAATTCAATGACATAGTGTTTATAGCACCTAGTAAAAGTGTCTGGAGTCCATCTGGTGTTATTATGGTCCTTGGATGTTTCACGTGTATAGACTACAGCAATCATCTATGTTCTGTTTATGCTTTCCATGAACGTCACCTGTTGGATGTTCCTTGTACTAGGTGCATATAAGCCACAGGTACTGATTCCCAAGAATGGACCCAGGCATCCCTGGAAGACAACTTGAGCCGTTTGTTCAGGAATTCCAGATCATAGCTATAGAAACCCAGAACAAGGTGTAAACTTATGGAGGTGTTATGGGCTGAGTTAACATGTGGACTCCAATGGGTGAATCCATAGCTGGATCCTTATGACCAGGCAAGAGATGTATTGGTTCTAGGAAAAGCAAGACCAAGGGAAGGGGCCCCTCTTGTCTGAGTCTAATGGAATAGTCCCTGGAGCAGCACTGATTGAAATGGGTGCCATTAACCATAGGTGGCTGTGTACACTCAAATGCACCAATAAAACTCGGTTACATCAGCCACATTTCAAGAGCTCTACAGCGTGCATAGCTTTCCATACTGGACAGCATACACAAGACATTTCCATCGTCACAGAAAGCTCACTGGACAGTGCTGGTCTTGGAGGCCCAGAGAAGCTAATAATGTTTTCAAAGTTATATAGCTAGTTAGAACCTGGGTTGGAATTTAAATCTGCATCTGTCTGACTCTAAGTTTTTAATTTGTTTTTCTTCTTTGACTTTGAAACAAATTAAATTGACCTCTTCCAACCTGTTTTGTTTTTCATCTGTAAAACAAAACTCTCAAATCTCGTGATAAGGATTAAATGAGATCATGTCTTAAAAATGCTCACAACAGAGTAGGTTGTAGGTTTTCAATGCGTTTAGTTTCTTTTTCTAACCTCAGAAGCAGTGGCAGGACAGGAAGCTCTTTCTACTTCAAATGCTCCAAATCAGAGAAAAAAGGCTCGGAATGGATGAAAGACACTCTTTGATAAACACTTCAATGAATACAAAATTACTTTGGAAAAACAACCAATATTGATGCAAGATACCAAGGATTAGCTAATTAAACTCCAAAGTGAACACTTTATTTGAAAGATAAAAATAATTTTCCATGCAACTGGAACTATTTTTTGAAGTGCATGGACATATTCAACTGTTTTGTTTATAATAGAGTGAAAAGGAAGAATCCATTAGAGTTCCATGTCTAATAGCTGGATCCATTTTCTTATAAGTGTTGATTTCTTACATTATAAAAGCCTTGCTTCTGCAAATGTGCAGTCTTAAATTATACAGGTAAATTCTCTGAACTAATAGTGGCTGTACTGTTTAGAATTTCTACCTTCCTAATCTGAGAACTTCACAAGTCCTCTTTTCTGTTTGGGGTACAATATCCCCTGGGAAGACAGGGGGTGCATCCAATGCTAATGGGGCTCTTTGTTTCGATGGTATAGATTGTATAAAGAACTAAAGCAATCTTTTCAAATAATAATTTAAGAAATTAGAGTTAGCATGCTTTATTGAATATATATCACCTGGGTGAAACATTTATAGGAAACCTTTCGTCTGTAGGAGAAATGTTTTGTACACTCATCTGTTAAGGTTGGGGGTGAAGTTTTCCCTATTTTTTATCCCATTACTGATGAAAAACATTAATTTGGCTATGGAATAGAATTCATTCTCCTAGATTGAAAGATAAGTCATGGACAGAAGTTTTCTTATATGAATATAGCTAGATGTATTTATTTTTTATTTATTCACTTTATCATTCTCTCATCCATCCAGTAGCTCCAAACATATTCAGTGAGCTGTAGTGATGTTTCCCAGGCACTGTTAGGCACTAGAGATAGAAAAGAGAGTAAAGCGGATGGAGCCCTTCCTTCACAAAGCTTATATTCTGAGTAGGAAGCAGATCATCCACAAGAAAACAATTTAAGCTGTGTGTACAAGTTTCTCCCTTAGAAGTAGCTTGTTTTTCACTTCATTTGTTTTTCAGTATAATTTTCAGTACTTTAGACCTAAGTTTTCTCAATCTTCTGCTGGTTTGTTAAATCTCATCTTAAGTTGTCACTTTGCCTCTCATCATCTGTAAGATTCATCCTCCTGAATCTGTCTCTGGAAACTTCCGGTGTCTTCCACGCTCTGCTGGGTATACAGAGTTCTCTTGCAATATTCATTCTCTCCCCTAAAGTTTTCACCCAATCTGTCCTGTTTCCTGTCCCCTCTCTCACTATTTCTTGACTTGTCACCTCTTTGGAAATAATGTGCTTTTAAACAGCTTCCTGAAGGAGGGGGTATGGAGGTTTCAAGACTTGGCATTTCTGAAAACACCCTTAATCTGTCATCTGCTAGCAGTCTGGCTATCTCTAGAACCTGTCGCTGCTCATTTAGAGTGGTAACAGCATTCTCCATTGTTCCCTACCTCGCAGCTGCAGAGTCAGAGAAATTCTTCTACCTGATCTCTTGTATGTGACCATTTCCTCACTGGAAGCTTGAGAGGTATTTTATGTATCTGAGCATTAGTCTATTGTTAAGCACTGTGTTGATAAGGGATGAGTTCTCTCAATCTGGTCTGTCCTGTTCATCTGGGAATTAAAAAATCATGAAGATTTTCTCTTTCTTCTTAATTCCTTCTTGGAGCTTCTATTATTTACACATTGGATTTCTGGACCTGTCCTTTAAAATGTCTTTTTGGTTTTAGGTGTGTGTGTGTGTGTGTGTGTGTGTGTGTGTGTGTGTGTGTGTGTGCTTTCTCAAGTTATCTGACAATCCTTCTACTGAGTTTCTAATTTCTGCTTTTTAAAGATCATTTTGTTCTCTGTTTCTTTTTATAGTATCTGATTTCCATATCTTTTCAGATGTTTCTGAGGATATTAATAAGAACAAGTGGAGATCTTTGTCAGCAAGGGCACTCAGATAGCTGGAAAGCAAAATATCAGTGGGGGTAGGTGAATAGTAAAGCCAATAAGGGCTGGAGACTTTGGGGAAGTAGTGGTCAGAAAAAAGAAAGAATAGAAGAAACACAGATGCCAGGAGACAATAAGGGTTAGAAGAGTGTAAAAGAAATCATGCTGGGTTTTGTGCTGTGTAGCTTCCCTGGTATCTTCCTTAAGGGAGCTTGGCATACAGACTGGCCTGACCTGTCTTGGATGGGACCCAATGCTGAAGCTGCTTTCAGTTCAAGCTGTTTTTTATGGGGATTGCACCAGATTTCCTGGGGAATCTGATTTCCACAATGAGGACCTCAATTAGGAAGTTACTGTGTTTTGTGAAGGGGACAGAGCATACCTTTTCTTTTTAGATGCAGAATTTTCCAAGTTGGGGTCAAGCAAGCAGAATAGCCATTTCCAGACCATCATTAAATAGCACAAGGCATTTTCAGAGAGCTCTGTAGTAAGCACAGCTCCCCAAGAAGAAACAAAGATGGTGGTACTTAAAAAAATTTTATGCATGGGCTATCGTAGGGGAGACAGAGCACTAAAGGACCCAGCAGAGGAAAAAGTGGCCTCTGATTTGATGGGTTAGAGGCAGGCAGAGCATTGAAGCCAATGTGAATATCCAGGAAGCAAGAAGATACACACTGGACCTGACAGGACTGGGCAGGACAATGTCTAAGCCTCACCTGCCTATGTGATTCCACCAGTTGCTTGTTAGGAAGAAAAAAGAAGTTGTTGTCAGAACTCTTCTGTGAAAAGCTGATAGTTACTAGTTACCTGGTTGCCAGATATGATCCGTGTCTGAGGGGCCTTGATGAGATGACTGGTACCTGGGCAGAAGAGAAGCCAGGAATTATAGGTCCTGCCCTCTTTGCACGCATGCTCAGTTCAGAGTATGAAAATGATGACACATTTTCTTTATAATCCTCTGTTGCATGAAGTGAATGAATTTATCAGGATTTACTTATAGACCATTGGATGACTTGTGGGCAGTAGCACCACTGAAGTTACCTACTCCCTAGTGCTAGACTGATGACTTTATCGGTCATTAATTAAATCTGCAAAAGCAGGATTAAGAGAAAAAAGAGTCCTTGAGAAAAGTGGTGTGTATTCTGCTCGCATCCCACTCTTATTGGAAACTCAGCAAGGCTCAGAAAGTACTGTCCAGCCAAGATGGTGGCTGACTTTGCTTTGCTGCAGTCTGGCGCACAGCCTCGGCACCTGGCAGGCCCACTAGATAGCCACGGAGGATGGAGTTACTCTGGCTAGAGTGTGGGATAGTTCTCACTAGAGCCTCGTGTCAAGAGCTCATTCACAGAACAGTACAATACAGTTTGGTTCTAGATTTGAAATTTTTCTGTATATGCACCTGAATATATCTGCATAGAAAAATACTAGAAATAAAATAATGTAGACTATTGTTTTGATCAGTAGAATTATGTGTGGTTTACATTTCTTCTTTCAGCATAGCTGAATTTTTAAAATTTCTAATATAAAGATGAGTCTTTTAAAATAAGGTGAGGGTTAATATTTCAGTAACATTAATGGCAGCAGTCAAACTAGCTAGCATTTGGTGCCAGGCACTGTCCCAGAGAGCTCTGAGGCTTTATTCGGTTTCTTCTGCATAGATCCAATAAATCAGGAATGCTCACTGCACCTGCTCCACGGAAGAATCCTTCTGACATTGCTCAGCTCATGCAGTTAGTGAGAACTGGTGTCCTCTGTCTAGAGCTCATACTTTGTTAGCTTCTGTTTGCTTTTAGTCCTCCTGAAGTGTTTCCTACAGGAATGCTGTGTAGTGAGATATTTTAGTAAAGGGCATCGTTGAGTTCTAAAATAACCTTGTAAGAAACATGTCTACACATGGCATAGGATAGAAGGAATTCACACATAAGAGTGACCCCTTCGGGTTGGACAGAACACAAAGCATGCTGTTTTTTCTTCTGATTTGCCTTATACTCTTTGATGTGATGGATGTTTTAGCTCTAGAATAAGAAACACGATAAAAAAAAACCCCAAACCCTCAAAAGCCGGTGTTTCCTTGGCATGTCAACAAGAGGCAAAATCTGTAGCATTTTAAAATAAAAATATGATAGACTGCTCTGCCAGTGCTTGGAACCCTGAACTATATTGGGTTTTGAAAAATGAGCCAGCAAAACGCTGTTCAGAATTGGGATCTCGATGAGATTACTTCTCCACATTGCCAGCACTCTGATGTGAGTTATCTCGACTCTCCAGAGCCGAAAAGGTCAACCTTCCCCATCTGCAGCCAGCTGAGCTGTGCTTTGCTGATGCCTTCATTTCTGTCCTGACTGATGTAACTTCTGAGCTTCTAGTACAGGCTTTCAGAAGAACGAGGCTGGCCTTTTGTCTGACCTTCCTATAGATTTTTCTCTGGAGGGTTATTTGGATCATTCTGATCAGGTCATATTTCAAATGAGGAAGAATATATGTGAAATTGAGGAGGATGCTACTGTTCAGTGGAGGTTGTACAGCAAATAATAACATTTATAGTCCTTCTTGGGGCTCAGAAAAAATATCCCCTATATAATGCTTGACAGGCTGAGCTCTCTACATAAAAGACAACAGCAGGGCTTGAAAGCTGCTTGGAATCAAAGTGTCTCTAACTTTTCCTTGTCCCACCCCTGCCCTCCCACAGCAGAGGAAGGCTCCCTCTGAAATTCCTTACCTGGCTAAAAAAAAATTCTTCCACAAGAAATGCAATAGGTTTGTATTCCTTCCCTAAAATCTCATTAACCAGCAAAATTAATCATTAGAGAAGAGACTGAAAGTGGTTATCACACCTGGGCAGACTTTTCATCTCTTCTGTGGGAAATTTCAAGAACCACCTGGAGAAATTAAACTATAAAATGACCTTTTTATTTTTTGAAATATACATGCAACTTATTATGGATTTCTCGGTACTAAAGGAGGGTCTTGAGTAGGAAAGAATACAAAATAAGTTTTAAAATAATGTAAACGATTTATAAAAGCACTAAATATCAAGGCTAAGATGCTTTTACATCTTTTGTTTATAATGTAATATCCTCTCGCCTTTTCCAGAGCTCAGAGAAACTTTGTTCATTGTCTATTTTTTGGCCTCTCTAGTTTCCCTAAAAATCATTTCCACCACCTTTAAACTGCCACAGTCCCCCAATCTCTCTCCCCTATGAAGAGTGAGTCACGTGTCCATCTTTGAGTTGTATATTTGGTGTGGATCTTGTGCATTTGCACAAATTAATGGGTTGGTACACATCTGTGAGTCTGTCTCATGTTAGTGTTTTTCTGGAAAGAAATTCCTTTGCATCCCCTACTGCCCATAAGTTTTCCATGTGCTCCCTTTCTTAACCTATCCCATGCTGCCTGTAAAGTGATTAGTCTAGGAGCAAAGACTATCATCACATCAGTCTTGTGCTTTACATTTTTCAGGCAGCCCCCATTCCTTCCAGGACAGAGTCCAGCAGCATTTGCATAGCATTAAGGGCCCGCATGCTTTAGCCTTCTTTGCTAGCTTTACCAGTAGCACCCATTTGCATTTCATTCTTTCAAAACTTCTCACTTTCTCTTGAATATGTCAGATACTCTGAGGCCCTCTGGCTTTGCTTATGTTTCTGCCAGTGTTAAGATTTGAACTTTTCAGCCTCTACAACCATGATCCAAGTAAACTTCTGTGCTTTATATATTTCTTGGTATCAGGTATTTTGTTATAGTATCAGAAAACAGACTATGACAGACAAAAACCTAAACAGGCAGGAAAAAAATAATGAATTTTCTAGGTTAGCTAAACACTTTTGTGAACATTATAGTATTTGGGCTCTTGATGAGAAGCTTCTTGGAGTCGTGGGATCGAGATAGGAAGACAGTACAAAAGCGTAGCATTGCTTGTGCGGGCTTTGAAGTTTTGACTCATCTTCTCAGTAATGAATTGTTTGTGGAACTATGCCTTCAAGTTGGAGCGAGTTGGTTTGAAATCAATTCAGTTGATTTCCTTCACATACTAAAACTTGCCTGAATTCTCTACATTTGTCAGGAGGAGGCTTGAAGTTCTGCTTACAAATAATTGGTCTTATGATACCCCTAGCCCTTTAGAAGTGGGTAAAGTTGTGCTTAGTAATGGGTCATTAGCCATCAGAAAGAAGGAGGGCCATTACACAGACTGTGCAGCAAGCTATCTGCTCCTCCTTATGTCCCTGGACAAGCTGCTTTGAAGAGTGTCTAGATTCTATTAAGGAAATGAATGTATTTTAGAGTGAAAAGGAGACAGGAGCTGTCATGGGGATGTGGCACCTTGGGGTCTAACCCCCCTCCTGCAAATGGAGAGAGCCATTCTCTCACCCAGTTTTGCTATGCTTTCCCGTGACCCTATGGAGTGAGTGTGGAGGATCTAATGGGACACCAGGCCAGTGAAGAAGGGCTGTGAGGACAGCCTAGGACACCAAAGTCACAGAGTTGGCATGTGTGTGAAACTATGTCTGGCAAAGTAATGGCAATGACAGCTGTTACTGCTGCATTCACACAACTGCAAGGGGATGTTCTTCCCCAGGAGGCATAGAAGGGAGAAAGATGAGAGCATCAGGAAAGCAGGCTGTGGGGCAACCTTGGTGGGAATTTCTGGGTCCCTCCAGCAATCCTTATGGCCAGTGTGTACTGACAGGTCAAGGAGGACTTCAACCCAAGTGGTAGGAGCGCTTCTGTGGTCAGCACAGCAGCACGGAGAAGGGTAGTGCACGGAGCAGAGGGGAGCGCTTGGAGACATGAACCTAGGACCCAAGAGGACTGTGTCCACAGGACAGGACTGAGGAGCTTGGTGGGCAAAATGGAGAGATTCCAGAGTTGGCCAGAAAGAGCAGGAACATGAATCCCTGTAAGAGTTCTCTGCAGTCTTCTTAAATACTTGGGGTAGGGACTTAGCTAGGGGCTTGCTGACATGTGCCAATTGTGGTGGTAATGAGACAGTACAACTGCAGTAATTACCTTTCCCATTGACCTCATTGATACTCTGGGCACATAGCACTGCATAAGGTGTCATTGGCAGTAATAAAAACAATAGGGGAGATTGATCTGATCCAAGGCATAGAGTCTTAATTGCATTTAGATTTGATAAATCTAAAACCTCCTTCCTGTAGAATACTGGCAGAACTTCATCTTTAAAAAGTCTTCAGTTTTCCAACTAATTAATTAAAACTATAATTGCTTTCTGCCTTTTGGCATGCTCAGCAAACTATGAGGTGATGAGATTAGATTATAATTTGCATACATTAGATTGGAAATTAAATTTTCTACCATTGTGCTGTTCCCCTTGAGCTTAGAAATAGGATATTATTCTCTTCTGCTACCTTCTCTTCCTCCTGGCAGTAGAGAGATGGAAATGCCCCCAGGCAAAGTGACTTGAGCTGTGTAAGGGAGGCTCATTGCTCAAGAAGGTCAGTGTGAGGCTGAGTAGCAGAAGAATCAGCATGTGAAGGCACGGAGGCAGGCAGAGTAGCCGAGAGTGCAAATGTCAGGGTCCTGTGGGAAAGAGCTTCACTGGCTGGGAATAAAGAGGAGCAACAAGAGAGGAGGACCAAGCAGTGAACTGGAGCCTGAGCACCAAACACAGACTACCCAGTTCTAAAGCCCCTTGCTCTCTCCTGTGCACAAATAGGTAGAATATCTCTATTTGAACTTTTTGTTAGTCTTGGATCCTTTCTCTGTGCCCTCTATTGCCCCTGCCTCCTATATTACCTTGTATGCTTTAAGTGACCTATACTCTAAGTTCTGGCTTCTCAGCTAGAGACAAGGATAGTCATTTTTATTACCTGATGAAGCCAGTACAGAGACAGGCAGTGTCACCTTTGGATAAGCCATGAGATGGAAGTCGGGACTAGAGTACTTACTTATTCTCTGGGACATTTCTTTGCTCATGTACAAAGAGGAGCTAGCAATGCCCACCTGCAGATCTGCCTGGACATTATGAACATCCCTGGTCCTTATCTAATGCCTCCGGAAAGACAGTTGTGTGCATGGTAGAAACAGCAATGTTGTGTCTGCTGAAACTACTTCTCAGGCAGAAAATCACAATGAAGTGGACAAAAGTATTGCTGATGGGTTAATGGCAGAGGTTTTGTGTCAACTGCTTGAGGGTAGGGTTCAATTCATCTGAACCAGAACTTCCCCATTTTTGGAGAAACACCTTCACAGCCTTTTGAGATGTGCAGTTGACTATCAGCTGTTTTGGTGATGAACAATCAGCTTGAGACTTTGCCTGGCTTTACTGTGTACTGGGGTGGAGCAAGTGAGGATGATGCCAAGAATCCTCAGAAATGTTTGGGAGGAGACTGATTTTCCTGTGGTTCAATATGAGGAGGACTTGAGGTTCTGCTTGACAATTACAGAACAGGTGACCCCAGGAGACTCTGAAAAGTCCCATGTTAGAAGCACATTCCAAAATGAAGAAAATACAAATTTCTGAGGCTACAGTATCCTGATATACCACAGTCTTTGATATAACTCCTAAACTAAATATAACACCTTCAAGAGAAAGATGTTTGCCTGGAATATTAGTGGAAAGCTTCTTTAGAAGTGTATCTTAAGGGGAAAGCTGAAGGAATTGGGCCTGATAAGGGAGGACTGTAAGACTGAGTCATTTAGAGTCTTTCTTAGAACCATCTCTCCAATATTTCTGTGGTGGGCACAGTAGTTTTCTGTGACAGAACCAGCTGAAGTCACTCCTAGCTGTGCTGGCCAGGAGTTTTTATGTGATGTGGATCCAGACTTATCTGGTTTAGAAAATGAATGAGGTAATTTTGCTCAATAGCTCCGGGACAGTGAGCTTCCCATGCTGGGCTTTCCTGGCATCCTGAATGTGAGGACGTTCCAGCTCAGCTCCACCCCAGTCATGGTGCCACAAAGGTTGCCAGAAACTCTGGGGCTTCCTCCCTAATTGTTAATGTCCAGAAAGAAAAGAAATGTTTCTCCTTAACTCCCATGGAGGAAGAGTAAATGTTGTCTTTTCCTCTAAAGTGTTCACTTCTCATCGACTCATTGGATCTAATTTGTAGCCTTTCCAGTAAGAGCTATGTGGGAAGCTAAATTTAGGTTCAGTCTCATGTTTACTTAATGATCAAGGGAGGAGAAGGGAATCCCTTAGGGGATTATTTAAATTTCTCATGAGCCTTATTGGCTGGGAAGCAAGAAGGGGGTGGCAGATGGAGCAGACACGTTTTTCCATTGGCAGTCTATCCAGAAGAATGGCGGACTTTCACCCATGAGACATGGCACCACTGACCATTTCTGAAGGGAAGCCCAGCCTGAGCAGCAGCCGAGACATAAGCATGGCTGCTCCAGAAGGGTTGATTTTGGCAGATGAAACATGGCATGTTTTCAAACACTGTGTTTTTCTTTCTCTCCCATATTTTCAATGAAAAGTTCAAGCATGCCGATAAGTTGAACAATGCAACAATCACTTGTACAAAGTCCTTGTTTTCTGTACTGAAAATTGATTTTGTCATATTACCCATATACGAACCACTTGAAAGTCCATTGCCAATATCCAGGCACTTTTCCCACAAATGTCTCCTCATGAATTTCCTAAAACATAGAGATATGAACTGATAATGAAAATTAAAGCTCTAGCATCATAAAATATCCAACCTCAGTGTTCTCCTAGAAGTCATTTTGTCTAGGCTTTCCTCAAGCCAGGACCAAGTCAGCATTTATGCCTTTATAGTCTCTTATTTTAGAATATTACTCCAAAATTACACTACATTTTTTTGAAGCAGTCCTCAGACTGTTTCCTCCTAGACTGCTTCTTGTTCTACATGTAAATTTGACATTAAGCATGAAGACTTAGTAATTGGATGTGGGTGAGCACATTTGGCCAGACTATCTCACTGGCAATGCTGTGATCTTCACATCACTCCACTTGTCCTATTTGTTCGGACATTACTGTGGTTAAGGCGAGCGAGGCCTTATCACAAAGGTACTTTTCATTTTCCTTAGCCTTTGCTCTGAGCCATTGGGATGACTATTGGGAACGAAGTTCTGCCCTGTCCTCAGACAACTATTTGCCTAATAGTTTTAGTATCATGTAATGAAACTTATTTGAAGCAATAATTGCACGGTGATGGGTTTCTTGATGCTGTTAACTTGAGTAACTCCACTTCTGGGCTGGAGCCAGGAAATAATAGGAAATATGGAAAGGCTCCACTAGGTCTTTGTCTCCTTAGCCCTTCCTCATTTGGGCTTCAGGTACTGGTTCAGATGCTTCTTGCTCTAAGAGGTTTTGTCTGGCCAACTCAGTCTCTCTCATCCTAGTTTTTATCACAAACGCCTTCCATTTGAACATTGTCCCTGAATCCACTGTACTTCAGGCACTGTGCGTTGTTCACCATTTATCCAGATCAAGTTTAGAAACTTACACATAGTAGGTGCTGGACCAACACATGTTAACCAGAAATAGTTGGTTGAATGCACAGACTGTGGAATTAGATGAAACTAAGCTTCAACCCTGACTTACCCAGTCCTGGACAATTATTTCAAGTCTCTGAGCCTTGAAGAAGTTAACAGTTTGTTTGAGAATCAGAGGAAATAAGATATGAAAAATGATTCTCTGCAGAGAAGAATCATCCTCTTTTGTAGTTACTGAAGCCCTTTGAAATCTGGCTTGTTTTTCTCACCTACTCTTCTCCACATCTCTTTTTCTATTCTTACCCTACATTCCAATACTTCAAGATTATTTATTTCATTCTGTCTGTCTCTCTGTCTGTCTGTATATTTGGTTTATTGAGACACTGTCTTGTCACTATGTATCCCAGGGGAGCCTTGAACTCATGGTGATCCTCCTGCCTCTGCTTCCTGAGTGCTGGTTTTACAGATGTGCAGCACCAAGTCCTGCTTAAGATTATTTAGCTTTAAAGGAAATTAATTTGTTCAAAGAAAGGTTTCTGGCCTTTGATCATAGCTCCTGGAAGTTGATCTCTACATCTCTGAGACATTTTATCTGATGAGATCACTGTTTACCTGGGGACTTTGGACCATATAAGATAGAATATGCCAACAAGGGGAGGGTTTTGGGTCCATTCTGTCAGTTCTACCCCAGGAGGGCTTGGAGTCGAAGGCATGACCACGTGACTAAGTTCTAAACAGGATTCTGGAACTTGGCTGAGCTTCTCTGGCTGACAACACCGTCCCTGTGTTGTCACATGTGTCTCTGGGAGACATCAGTGGTTCCTCAGGACCCTGCTGGGAGAGGAGTCTGCCCCCAGTCTGGCCTTGGGACTGGCCTGGGACCTGTAGTACATAGCTTTTCGTTGGGCCAATTCTAAATGGTGTCCTCTTGGTGCAATGAGCCAGAGTGATGAATAGGGAAGCTTTCAACAAATTCTGTGAGTCCTTGTGGCAAATTCATCAAACCTAGTTTGGGCTTGGGAACCTTCACACTGTAATTGGTGTCAGAAGTGAGTCCGCTCTTGGACTTTGCTGCACTTTCCATCTCCAATGCCCCAAACCTTCCACATGATGTCACATCCTACATAGTGGGCAGTGCCACTTCCTTCTGGAATGGTCTTGCTGTCTTGTTGATTCCCCACATCTACTCCAGCAGTCTCTGTCACTCAGGCCATCCTGGAGCCTCCACCCTCAAGACAGAATGGCTTTGTTGCCTGTACAGATGTTAGGGAGCTGTTGATGCATTTGCCTTTCCCCTCTCTCAGTCTAGATTGTCTTCCAAAGTAGGTCCAGGCTGCTTTCCCTTTTTTTCCTTTCAAGTATGAGTCTATGCAGAGCCTCTGCTATCCTATATGATGTCTTTGCAAAAATAAAAATTCATCCCCCTCATTATGGCTTGGTCAACTGAGAGTGTAGGCTGCATTTCAGTGCTTCCCTGAAGGCTGCCCATGTGTAGTACCCACCCTGCACCACACACCAGCTGTCCTGCGTGCAGGTGCACATGCATTCACACTCAGCTGCACATTTGTGCTTCTGTGTTCTGAAACATCCCCACAGAAGCACTAGTCAAGCACCCACAATGATGCTGAGACATATTTCTCATCGATGCATTGCAGAGCCTGCTCTACTCCTGTGCATATATGAATATATGAATAAATGAATAATTACATGAATGATTCAAACTTGTGAGCTTATGGCAGATACAATCAAGAATTTATAATTCCCTAAGAACACCTATTACAAACTGTACTTTAGTACTGGTCTTCTTGGACATCCAGTAAAATTTATTAGTCTCCTAACAGAAATTTGTGTTTAGTCTCCTAAATAACATACTGCATAAGTTGGGATAGCATAGGATCTCCTGAGGTGACAAACAGGTCCGAAATCTTACTAGATTAACACTGCAGAAATTTATGTTTTGTAAAGCTATGTACTCAGAGAACAGCAGGCTCTGCTCCCTACAGATGTTCAGGGCTCCTGCCAGAGGAGTTCTGCCTTCTGCGTAGTAGCCCTGAAGAGCTAGCTATAAGTATGAGGATTACTTAACAGGTCTTTTAAGGGTTGCTAAGAAGTGACACACAGCATTTTCCCTCCCTCCCACTGCCCAGCTTTAACTCACCTCAAGGATGGTACACATGTGAACTCCATTGTTTCTGTCTTTTCTCTTACTGTGTCCTGTGGATTTTTTTAGGAGACCCTTGTTTAAATGTCATAAAGTAAAATATCAAGCCATACAATGTCTTAAATGCCATGCTGCCATTTATATTAGTCAGGGTTTTGTTTTGCAACCCCGGGTACACAAAGTCAAGGCCAGTGTTCTGGAGGGTGACCGAGCTGGGGTGTGTCTGGATGTGTAAGCAGTGAGGTCTGGGGTGGGGGTAGGGAGCAGGGAGTGGGACCCGGTCTCTTTGCTTAAATACATTTGTTTTCAATTAAAACAAAACTGCCCTGTTGGCCCATGGAAGCCCTGTTCATTTGTTCATTTGTTTGTCCCTTCCTTCTTCCCCCACCCCTCCATCATTTTTTTAGTATGAAGGTCTTGCTCTGTTTCTGAAACGAGTCTAGAACTTGAAGGCTCAGGTGCTTCTCCTGCCCCCAGTAGCTGGGTCTATGGCCTCATCACTGTGCCTGGCTCCCAGCAGCAGCTCCTGACCTGCTCCGGGAGGGGAGCTCTCCTGCCCTCCCAGTCCCAGCCCTCTGAGCCTGTGGGCACCTCAATCTAGCCACTGGTGGGAGGAGCACACCTGGTCTTATTCAGTTTATATTTTCAAAACTGTGTGCTCTTTATTTCTGCCCAGAGTACTGAAAATCAGACTTTGTTCTTCAGAACTTTCAGTAAAATGCTTTTCATTCTACACACTGCGCTTTGCGCTGGAGACCAGTGTGCTATAAATAAAGGGTAATTTTCTTAGTTCCCAGGGAAAAAAGTGTACTATAAAGAACCAGTCCTCCCTCTTGCCATTTCTGTGTCTTCTTTGGGCTCACTGACTGATTAATATAGAAGCAATAGGGAGCCAAACTTACAAATCAAATGATAAAAGCAAATCTTCCAGCATTTCTGGAGAGAGCAAAGACAGGGCGATATTCTGCCCACCGTGGTTTCTAAATTGGCCACGTTTCAGGGGGTGGAGCTGGGAGTGGTGGTAGTGAAGGTTTCTGCAGGCCAGGAACAGAACACGTGACACAGTAATTGCCTTCTTTTCATGCATCTGCTACTTTATATAGCTTTCTAGTGGCTTTGGAAAAAATCATCTTATTTAATTGTAACAGCCAGCAAATGAAGCAGCAGTTGGCATTCCTCTCCCGTGAGGGGATGGAATTGCAGAAAGGTGATGATGTCATCTGCTCCAGTTTCTAGGAGGTAATGTATCCAAGGGAGCCTCCTTCCCACAAATATTCTCCCCAGCCATAGGATTTTACCTAAAATCTCCAGAACATGGGTGACTTCTATGAGCCATGCACCAAGAAAGCTTCTTTTAATACGTTCTGTATAACTCCTGGATTTACTTACCTTTGCCTCTCACATTGTTATCTGCACAATCATGGATCACATATGGTATTTACAAGCATTTCTAATTTGCATTAAGATAAATGGAATAATGGTTCTTAGATCTAAGGCCACTGAGTCTTATCACTGACTTGTTTACAGAAAAATTCAGATTAAAATAAGGTATGAAAATGAATCATAAATAGTTATTTTAACTTCCAACGTTCTTTTTTATGAGTATGGATATTTTGTTCACTTTCTAGGAATGCTGTAACCAATCACCATAGACTTGGTGGCTTAAGCAATAAAAATTTATTTTTTGACATATTTAGAGGGTAAAAATTGAAATCAAGAGCCAGGAACTCTGCTTTCTTCTGAGGTTGTGTAAGGGAAACCTGTTCATGCCTGTCTCTTAATTTTGAATGTTTTTCTGGCCATCTTTGACATTCTGTGAATGTAAATGGGTGGCTTTGACCTCTGCTTTCATCTTCACATGGTGTTTCTCCTAAGTTTGTACGAGAATCTAAATTTCTCCTGTGTCGGGGGATAGCAGTCTATTCAATTAGAAGCACATCCAGTCAAAACTGGTTAAACTTTAGCTTAATCAATGATATTTACAATCACCCCATTTCCAAATAAACTCACTGTGCTAAAAATTGGGAGTTCAGTGTTATTTTTCTGAAGAGATAATTCAATTCATAAAAGTTATTTAAGCTGAGATTCTATGACAACTCCTTAAAGTGCATCTGTAACGAATAGTCAATAATTTCCTGTTTATGGATTCTTGAAAATGAGGTGAGAATTTACACCCTGGAAAAGAAACTTGACCTTAAAACTCTTAGAATTTTTATTATTTTTACATAATTTATCTATAGTTGATTTCTTTTCTACTTGTCATCAGCATTCATCAGCTTTTCAGCAATTCATCTTTATCAAATCTTGCCTCAAGTACTCAGTTTGGATTTCATGTGAACTAGACTTCTCACTCTTTCCCTACTCCTGTTTCATTGGTCTACATGATATTCAATTGAATCACATCCTCAGCAAAAACAATTCTGCTGGCACATTTTACTTGGGAACAAACTGAAATCTCTTGGGGAGGATGCAATGGCCTGACTCCAATGGTACAAAAATCCCCGTGGAGATGAAAGAGGCTAAGTTCTCAGGTCTGCAGGTATCAGGTAGCCGTACTATGTACACGAAGCACATCTTCCTAATGGTGTAATAGCTAGCAGATTTGGGATAATGCCATCTTGTCTTTATTCAATTGAAGAATGTTTCTCAGTACACACAATATGTCAGAACTATGGGAAGTGCTGAAAGTAGACATTCCAGATAAGCTTCGTACTCTTCATGTGGGAGAAAAAAGTGATGGATACAAATTCCATTTCATGCATTTTTCAGAGCCAAAGAGGTTTTCTGAAATAAGTTTTGAAAGAATGTGACTGTATCAGTCAGGTTCTTCCAAGATAAAAGGTCAATAGGGTGTGTGTCATGGCAACTGGAAACTAGAAAGTCCGAAAACTGCAGGGAGTCCAGCAGGTTTGAGACAAAGGGAAAAGCTGACATTGCACTTCAGCTGTGAAGCTCACTTGCTGGAAGAATTTCTTTTCCATCAGATGAGGGCCACATTTCTTCTATTAAGCACTTCAGATAATCAAAGGAGGTCCACTCACTGTACAGAGAAATTTTTTCTGTATTTTACATTCACTGATGTAACTGTCAGTCTTATATAAATTTAAAAAGTACCATTCAAGGGCTGGGAATTTAGCTCAGTGGTTCTGGTGCCTGTCTTGCAAGTGCAAGGACCTGGGTTCGATCCTCGGTAACCACATACAATACTGGGTGTGGAGACTCACGCCCAGCAGCAATCAGTACCACATACCACAGTGCCCGGCATGGTGGCTCACACCTGCAATCCCAGCACTCAGGAGGCAGAGACAGGAGGATTGTTGTGATGTGAGTTTGAGGCTGAGCTTAGGGCCAGCTTGAACTACAAAGCAAGACCTTGTCTCAGAAAACCTTAAAAAAAAAGTATCATTCAAAAACATCTATAATAACGTCTGATTTAATATTTAGGTCTGATGACTAAGGGGTTCTCCTCAGCATGGCTCTACCCTGAGTTTCCAGACTCGCCTCATCTATTCCTGCCTGTCCTCCTACAGTGCCATCTCCTCAACCTTCCGTACATCTGACTTTGCCTGGAGCCGCCATATTATGTGACTTGGATCAAGCTGTGCTTTGACCCAGAATCTCTTCTTTTCCTTTTTCTTCTTTTTTTTTTCCTCCTCTTCTTCCTCTTACTTCTCCTTCTTCTTCCACCAATTAGAGTTTCAGGTCAATACCGTCTTCTTTGGGAAGCTTCTTTGACTCCATGAGTAAGTAGATGAAGTTCACCTTCCTTAACTTCTTGTCTTAGTTACCTTCTGATGCTGTAACAAAATACATGAGGCTAGGTAATTTATAAAGAAAAAAATGTTTATTAGACCAGCAGTTCTGGTGGTTGGAAAGTGGAAGAGCATGACTCTGGCATTTTTCAAGGTTTTGTTCTGTGTAATAATGTGGTAGAGGGCCTCACATGTAAGACAGAGCAAGTGTGCGAGCTGGGCTCTCTCTTCCTCTTATAGAGTCACTGAGGCCATCACGATGGTCCCACTCTTGTCATCTAATCCAATTCCAATTACCTCCCAGAAGCTCTGTCTCAAAATAGCACTAGTGTGAATTTGAGGGTAAACTTTTAACCTATGAAATTTGGGAGATGCAAACTATAGGGGGACTCTACTGATCTATGTGTGTCCCTGTCACTACACTGTTTCTGTGGGTTAGGCTGGTATTATGCTACCCATTTCCCTCCCTGGATGAGAGCTGCATGGGGATATATCCTTCCATCCTCATCCTCTTCTCCCCAGGATCTTACACACATAGTGGCTCAAGAAATGAGAATGAAAAAATAATAGTTTGGGGAAGCTGTTGTTCTTGGTTGAATACAATAGAAATATGGCTTGTAGACTGGGAGAGATTCTACAGATTCCCATGTTATAGCCAAGTGGAATAGCGGAATGAAATAAAGAAAGCTTCCTGGGGAGAGAAATGTGCACTAAAATACATTTGAATATATAAAAAAAACTTAGGGGTAGGATGATGCCCCCCAACAGAATTGTTTTTGCTGCTTTGGAGTTTGGGTAAAGAGCATTCAATGCCAGCTCCTTTCTGGGCCTCCATCTGGGAAATGGCCTGGGCCTGGCCTGTGCCCTCAGCCAGGAGAATCATTTATTACAAAGTCTAGTAGATCAGTGGAGGCCCAGGGTGAGGGTGACGACAGCAAGACTGGGCACAAAAATGTGCCCAGTACCAGAAAGCCATGATTTTAGAGAATTCTTTCCATCAGAGGGGCGAGCATTGCTGAGGAGGGATTGCTGAGTCGTGTTATATCATTCCCAAAGGGGCGCGAGAGTCAGACACAACTTCCTCTCTCACCCGGAGGAGATGGCTGCTTTTTTTTTTTTATGAGGATGAGTAATCTGTGGGAAGTCCTGGTTAGAATTTCTATTCTAAGAGTGTGTGTGTATACTTATATATTATATATTAAAACAGTTTCCCCATTTATGGTTGGTTACTCATTTATCAAGGAGTACATGCCTGGAAGTGTTGTAGAGAAGGGAAGACATGGACCTAGAGCCAGAGGAGTGCATTGTGGGTGTAGCACAGACCCAGGCAGGGAGAGACAAAGCAAACTCAGTGTTGTAGCTATGACTTCAGGGTCTTCAACCCATGGAGCGTGGGCCAGTACCAGGTCATGGCCTGTTGGGAACCAGGCCATACAGCAGGAAGTGGGTGTGGAATGAGCTGAGGGAGGTGTTATCTGTATTGACAGCCACTCTTCATCATTGACCTTATAGCCTGAGCTCCATCTCCTATCAGATCAACTCTAGTTTGTCACAGAAGCTGAACCTCACTGTGAACTGTGCATTTGAGGGATCTAAGTTACACCATCTCTTAATCATCCCCAAACCACTATTCCTGCACATCCTCTAAATTATCTCCCGGGAAACTGGTCCCGAGTGCTGAAAAGACTCAGAAAATGCTCAGTTACTTACTGGGGTATTTACCAACATTTCTCTCAGTTACTTCTCATAGTCTAAGAAGATAGACATTCTTTAAGGATGAGGAAACTGAAGTACAGGAACATACCAGACTTGCTCAGTATCACAGGGCAGGGGAGCCAAACTATAGCCTTCTCCTCTGTTCTTTTCTCCTCTACACTAGAAATATTACATAATACAATCACAGACATGAGCCTAGTGTATAGGGCTGTGAGAGTTATATATAGCAGACACATATTAAAGTTCCAGAGATTGGAAGTATAAGATCAAGATACTGGCAGAGCACCTTTCTTTGGAGGTCTTTCTCCTTGGCTCGCAGAAGACCACTTCCTCCCTTCTTCTTCACACGGTCTTTCCTCTGCATGTGTTCATGGCCCTGGTGTTTCTTTGAATGCATACCCCAATTTCCCCTTCCTTGATACCAGTCAGATTGGCTTAGGGTCTGTCCTGCTGAGCTCTTTGGAACTTAATTACAGCTTTAAAGACTATCTCCAGTAACTGTCGCATACTGAATCTCAGTAAGACACAGTTCCATTCATAGCATCCAGGCTGCATTTGCTTCCTGCAGTGGCCTTTTCATTCTACCTTGTTCAAGTTTTAAATACTTCGGATTCCAAATCAGAGCCCTCAGTTATGTCAACCTGCCCCATGCAATTGGGAAATGACAGAAGAGCTTTTGCAGCTCAAGGGTGCAAGAGAAAGAAGAGGTAGGCTGAGGACTTTCTGCTACTGTCCTGCTCACAGTTTTGGGAAACTCCATGAGAAAATGTCTTTCTGCATGCATGTGCCTTTCTGTATTTCTGCATGTATGCCAGAGAACCACATAGGCTGAACTGGCCATTTGTTGGCTGCGTTTCAAGGGGCTTGGCACAAAGTTCACCAGTGGATCCGTCCAATGGCCACCTGCTCCTAGCCTTGAACCATTCTGAATCCATAGGCTGATGCTTCTCCTCCTCAACAGCCTCATGCCTGCCTCTGTTCTCTGCAAGCAAGCTTCCCCTTCTAGGCTCGGACAGCCAATATTATTTGCTCTCTCATGTGATTGTGCCTTTGAACTTTCTGTTCCCTCCATCTAGAATATGATTTCTGTTGAATTGCAGTTTGAAACAGGTGTCAGTCCCTTTGAGAAGCTTCTCTGGTTTGACCCAGGGGGTTAAGTGACTCATTACAGTGATTCTCTTGCAGGCCATAGAGCGTACATCTCTCTACTATGTACCGGAATTGACAGTCCCTCGATATTTGCAGGGGGTTGGTTTCAAGACTCTTCATGGATTCCAAAATCCGAGGATGTTCAAGTTCTTTTAAAAAATGGTTCAGTACTTGCATATAACCTATGCACATCTCTCTGTACATTTAAAATCACTAGATTTATAATAATACAATGTAGAGGTAATTAAATAGTTACTATACTTTTTTGTTTATAGAATAATGCCATGAAAACCTCTCTGTGTGTTCAGTGTATAGGCAATATTTTAGGTTATTTTTTCTCCACAGCTGACTGATGCATAGTTCATGGATGTGGAGCATTGACAGTCATTGATTCCCTTTTCTAATAAGAGTCTGAGCTGAGAGGTGGTGCCCGAGTCCCGTCCGTATTGTGGCATTGTCACTCACAGACTAAGAACTTGCATAAAGAATCCATTGTCTAAACATCACAGCAACCCAAAGAGGAATACTATTTTCTTATTGTGAAGATTTGGAGACTGAAGCTCAAGGTTGCACAGTGTACAGAGGTAGAGCTGAGTTCAAGTTCATGTTTATCTGGCTTCCTAACCTAAACAGGACTCTTCCCTAGATTACAGGCTATGCATTTAGCACCAGGCATTACTAACAGGCAGTTTACATGCCAATGGGGTGAACACACACACACACACACACACACACACACACACACACACACAGTGCTTCATTATTATTTTTTAAGCAGCACCTTTGTTCTAAAGGGCTAAATTCAGCCCTGCCTCTGGCCTCTCCTGCTTCTGCCCCTGTTCTCCATGTGGATGCATTGTCTTTCCTCTGAGAATCCTATGAAGCTTTGTGAACATCTATCCTGTTATCTCCCCACCCACAATAAAATTTTGGTCAAAGTGGGAATAATTCTCAGGTGATTCAGAACTTCATGAATATGAAACACTGATGATTAAGCTGTGCTCATCTTAGAATATTTCTAAGTGCATTATAAATTGCTTTTGGAGGGTATCAGGGCCATGATTTTCTGTGAAATATAAATCACCTGTATGGTAGCTGAGATCTCCAAGATTTTCCTGTGTCTACTATGGGAGTTTTCCACTATTTTCAGTTTCTCTGAGGATGTGACTGAGCTTATGCCTTTCCTTGTGAAGTGGCGACTGACACCTGTGTTCTCACATCGAGGTGGACATGCTAACTTCCTATGTTGTCTCTAATAGCACTTCTGTCTTTGCCAACAAAATTTTGGGAATAATTTTCCTAGACAAATGGTGAGTAGTTTGGAAGCACACAATTGTTTTCTAGGTGTCTGTGGATTATAGACACAGAGAAGAGCCTGCCAGGGCTTTTGAGTGTTGGCAGTGATGACGTTCAAGTGATAGTCCCTCCATGGAATTCCCAGACCCTCAGAACTCTGGAAATGGAGTGTGATTGTGTAACACAATAAGCCATGGCTCAGTGGCCTCGATCATGTGACAGACACTGTGTGGTCAGAGAGTCTAACACATTGCCCATCTGGTTCCTTACTGAACAGCTCATTGAGTCCTGCTTTACGTAGCAAGACCTGAACTTCAGTGAGGCAGTTTATTTATTCCCACGCAGTGTGATGTACACATGTTTGCCGTAGATTTGTTGCTATGTTTCATTCCTGAGCTTGGTCCAGGACTCTCTGGGACTGTTACTTAGTAGATGACATTTTGTACTTATTATTTTCTGAATAACTAAACATCTTGCAGCACATCTAGTGTCAGCGTTGTGCCCAGAGAAACCAGGAAGTGTGACAGCTAACACTAAGTGTTTTCTCTGCACCCACCTTGTTTTAAGTAGTATTAACACATTAACTCTTCTTCATCTTTTGTGACTTCCCCATAAGTCATATTTCTTTTCTTTTGTATGAATGAGGAAGTCATGGCTGCACAAGTTTGCATGTCAGTTGATATTAATCATCTAGCAAACAGCAGAGTGAGGCTCTAACCCTGTATTCGGGCTCCTCGCCTTATTCTTCTGACGAGCATTATCTCCAGAGGAGTTTGTGTTAGGACATCACAGAGGCTGAAGAATGAGGAAAAGGAAGGGGAACTTTTGAGTCAGAGCCCTGACTGGATCTTGGATGCTGTGTGATCTCAGGGGAGTGTGCTGACTCTCCTACTTCTGTGTCTGCCAAGTAGGAACCATGAGAAGCTACAGGATTATCCTAGGGATTTATATTACTGATTGTGGAAGCTCAAACTTACCTAGAATTTATGCCTAGTGCTATTCAAGACCACACAGTGACTCAGCCCTCATAGAAATCTATAAGGCAAATACCACTATTATTCCTGTTTCACAGATAAGCAAACTGAGGTACTGAGAGCTTTTGTGACCCACTTGTGGTCACTCATTATAAGAAGTTTAGCCAGGATATAAACCCACCTGACTAATCCAGACTCCTTGTTCATATAAGTGTGCTTTGTTAACCATCTCTTATGTGCTTGAGTCTCAGTTCTCCATTCTTAAAATTCAGGCATTGATCATGGCTTTCAGGGTTGTGTGAGACACTTGGTTTGTGACTAGGTATTATGGTTTATATCTAGATGTTCCTCCAAAGCCTCATGTACTTATAGGTGAAGCTTCTGAAAAGTGATTGAATCACGAGGCTGCTGTAGCTAAATGTGATGTTCAGAGGTCGGGCCTGGTGGGGAGAGGGGGGTCACTGGGGACAAGGATGGCCTCCAAGAGGGAGGCATTCAGGTGGAGTCCATGAGGACCAGGCGCTTCCCACGCAGAAAGGAGTTTCTGCCATGGGCCAGAAACAGAAGAGCAAAGACGATATAGACAGAGCGCATGTTGAAAAGTGGTACAATGTATATGAACAGGCAAAAAGCCAAAAGACCAAAAATGAAAAGAATAGCTACTGCTTTTGATCTAAGCACTTTACTCTCCAGGGCAAATGCTTAATGGGAAGGAGAAACTGCATGCTCAGAGAGGTTTTCTGCAACAGTATCTAAAGGAAAAAGAGAAGCTAGGAAACAAGTGATGGGGTGGGAAGAAAAGAGGGAAGAGGGGGGAGGGGGAAGGAGGAAAGGCAAAAGTAAAAGAAAGAAAAAGGTGGGTGTAGACATGCTCAGCACAGCTATGGACATGGACAAGAATAGAGGACAGCAGGAAGATCACAGAGAGTTGGGAGGGACCAGACCCTCGTAAGCAGAGGAGAAGCAACTATGGCAACAGGTAGCAGAGGGAGTGGATAGAGTGTTGGAGCTGGGGTCATAGCAGTGATGATGAAGTTTACTGCGTGCACACTGCATATGGGCTCCATGTGAAATAACCCTGTGAGGTGGGCACTTGACCTGTCTGCATGAAGAGGAAGAAAAGGTGCAGAAGCTGAGTAACCTACATTCTCATGATTAGCAAGGCTGCACCATCAAGTAAATATTCACTGGTTTTAAGGCCACATCTCTTTAAAGCAGCACATTTTCTTATTAGTTTTTCAGGCAGAAATTGGGGTTAAAATCAAGGCCTCTTTGATGTTCTACCACTGAGCTATACCACACCCCACATTGTGTGCTGAGAATCACCAGTATTGACACATAGATTTAGAGTTGACTCCTCTTTTACTGTTCATTGTTTGTCCTGTGTGAATATTCCACAGTTTGATTTATCCACTGTTTTCCTGATGTGCATTTAGGTTGGTTTCCATTGTTTATTTGTTATTACAGACAATGCACACATATCCTTGCACCATCTATGTGAATATTTTCACAAATAGTTATAAAGTTAATACCTGGTTATGAAATTTCCAGATCTCACAATATGATTATATTTACTAATGAAAATCCAATTGCTTTTGAAAGAATTAAGCTGCAGTTCTATCATAATCTGATCATTTTCTTACTTCTATGAGGCAGTGAACCAGGGTACTGAGAATCTAGCTGGGACAGCAGAGTGACCCAGGAGCTTCCTTGCATGGGGGCATTTGCTATGGAAAAGAGTTTCTGTTGCTTGTAAAAGAAAATGAGAAGCAATGAAAATGCCTGGGGTTGACAGCACTGGATTTGGAGCAGAGGAAACAGAACATTTTGGAGTCGGTAGCTTCCTTGCCTCCACCCACGCATGTCTGGCAAGTTAGAGTGGATGCGAGTGAGCGAGTTAGCGAAGTGGTTGCAGTGATATTTCTCTGCTAGCATGTAGGAAGGCTCTGGATGACACTGGGAGAGGCCGTTCCAGCCTTGGAGGGTGGGCCATGATAGCGGGGTTGTGGTTCCCACAGCTTTGGCCCCACATCCCCGATATCGCTGTGTCAAGATGGAGCAGATGCCTGGCACTGACTTGCATACTTTCCTTGTGTACACAGGGGATTTAAGTATGGAATTGGAAATGAGTCTGAAATACATTGGAATTTTTGCTGTATATTCTCGGATAATCTTGAGTGATCACTCTGCCTCTCTGAGGTTTGGTTCCCTTTCTTATAAGATGAGGACAATAGTAATTTCTATTTGGGTTGAACTAGACAATATATGTAACTAACAAAGACAAATATTGAATATACTGCTTTTTTTTCCTTCTATTATAAGCTCTTCTAGTTGTAGGTAATTGATTAGTTTTCCTAACTAATCCTCTTGATGGTTTCTGGTATTTAGTAACATGCATATCTCCAGAAAGAAGAAAGAAGGAACACTGATTAAATGGCACATTCCCAACTCAGCACCACCTTGTTGGATGATGGAACCCAGTGAAGAGGCATTTAGGTCAGTGAGGTTCCCTCACTGACAGATTCCTGTCAATTACAATGGGGGTGGAGGCCACCAATTTGATTTCTTGCTCTTATTCTCTTTGTTCTTCTGCTTTTTCTCTATATATTCATGTATAGTTGCAGCACAAAGGAGAGTAAGACATTCACAAACATTAGGACAGAGAATGATCTCCCTGCTCAGGTGGCAGGTGCCCCTGAAGAGAGCTGCTCCATCTTCAGCCTGACAGACTCTGCATGGTCAAAGATTAACACCCTCAAGAGCATTCATCTGATGTGCAAGTCTGGGAGGCGGAAGAGGGACCTAATTTGCAGAGGAGGGGACAGAAACTCGTTTGCATCAAGCCTTGTGGTGCTTGTTGTCCTCTCATCACTGCAATGGCACAGAGAGCAGGAGAAAATAAAATCCTTCCCATGACAGCATTAGCCTCCTCAGATTTGGAGCTGGGAGACATGAGTATCTTCAAACCTGTGAATTTTCCATGGCTCCGTGGCCTCATTTATTTGAGCATATTTTTCTTCACTTATTATTCTGGGATGTCTGGGAAACTCTAAGGGAGAAAAACTCTTTCCATGAATAAATTTCCCACGTTGATGAGGTAGGCCTCTCTTTGGGCCTCAGTTTTCCAACTTTAACATGATTTAATTGACTTGGATGATTTGTCAGTTGTTTTCAATCTTTTGTTTTCTAGAAAATTCTGATTTGTTTTCTGCTTCCTGAGCAGAAAATGACAGTTGATAGCAGTTAAACAGAAAGCAGTCCTACCAGGGCTACAGGATGGAACCTGTTGCACTGACAGCCCCGGGCACGTCTCCAGTCTGGGTACCACAGCCCCACTAATCAGTTTTGGAGAGATGGATACACAAGTGGAAACAGAAGAGAGAGTGATAGGCTTGATTAAGTGGATTGGATAAGAACTTCAAGTGTGAGAGGCTGGGTAGGAGGTGGAGGGTTAAAATTCTACCAATATTTTATTTTAAAGAAAAAGAAAATAATGTAAGATATTTTGAGTTCCCTTTATACACATATACACACTGCAGATTCTTTGGCAAGATAAACAAACAGGGGCTCAGGGATCACTTGAGTTGCCCACTGCACCTTGGGATTTCTGGACGAAAACAGACCTTGTGTTCCCTTTATTTTCTGAGCCTCAGTTTTCTACCTGTAAAACGGGAGCAGTAATCATTCCCAAATCATAGGAATGTAAAGATGAAGTGATTAAATAACACAACACTTTCCAGAGAAAGGGCAAGTACTCATGTACTTCTCTGATTGCTCCTGATGTGATGTTCATTTTAGGGAAATAGAAAGCTCTCTGCCTGTCCCGACTCACCATCCTTCTGTGAACCTGCACGGCAGGATTCCCTGCTTTCAAAGGAGCTCTCTCCCTCTACTCATGTAAACTTTTCCTTGCATTTAAGTAGAAAACTAAGGCTTACAAAAGCGAGACAATAAAGATCATTGTTTGTTTTCTGTGCTAGAGTTTGCAGCTTCTTTGGCTCAGTCTTTGTTTGTGACTTGTACTCTGAGGAACATTTTAGCCCTTCTTTTAAGGTCATGATACATGACTGTTCTTAGTTTCTAATGATTCTGCTATGAAATTGTTTTAGAAATAAGACTGTTTTTATATTCTTGACTATCACTTGTTTTATATTAAAGTAGCAAATAATAAAAATAGAAATCATAAATTTGATTATATCACTTCTCTGCTTAATCATTTAAACTGCTTCTCATCACTTACTGAGTGAGGTCCACATTGACTGTGGCTTTTAAGAAAGGTCTTCATAGTTCTGGCTTCCGACACCCTGCCTAACCTCCTCTCAGGCTATCTTCATCTTGCTGAAACCTTGGTGCTTACATTGCTTTTTTTCTGTTTCTGAAACAAATCAACCTTTTCTAGCTTCAGGCTCTTAGCTCTTTCTGTCCACTCTATAGACATTCTTTGCTCCAAAGGCAAGTTGTTTCCACTCCCCAGGCCTTTGCACATGTTCATTCCTTTCATAGAAGCGCCACTCTGCTCTCTGAACAGGAAGCTACCTTGAACTCAGATTCAATCATAGCTCCTCCAGCCCCACAAGTGTCTCTTAGTCACTGTTCTAATTCTGTTTGCCTCTGTCCTGGCAATATTTCTCATGTCTCATTGAAAAATACACGTTTATACATTTAGGTGTTTACTATTAAAATCTTCCTTTACCAGCCAAAGATTGCCTGAAACATTAGCCAGTTGGAGAGTTTTCCCACGTTTTTGTGGTTGTTCCAATGAGAAGTTTTTGAGACATGACCTCCAGCTACTAACAGTTTCACTACAAAGACTCTGCAGAGACATGCACCAGACTCAATATGGTTCTGGACCAAACACCTGGCAGAAATGCTTGTGCTGCACCCTGAAACTGTAATTGTGAATGAAATCAGTCAGACATACAGCTTTAATATTGTGTCTCTTCTCTTACATGGGAAACCCAAAATATAAATAATTTAAAGAGCAAAAGTAAAAAATAGACAATTAGAAATAGGGAGATTGCAAATGGGCAGAGGATCTAGAGACAGAGTGAGGGAGGGAAGGGAGAAGAAATGGGGAAATAAAATAATTAAAATGTATTATGCATTTGTGTATGTATTACGCACTTCAAGCAATTGTTAATGTAAAAATAAGCGCTTGGGTGCTGCAAGCCTTCACCTGCTTGGGAACTGTCCGCGGTGCTAAAACGGGGCTTCCAGGAAGAATGGAGGGACTGTCGTGTTTCCTGCATGTAGATGAGGTGAACACGGAGCTCCTGCTCTCTGTGAGTTTCTAAAGTTTCTCAGTCGGGGGCGGAGGGGAGGTGATTGGCAGCAAGATGTGACTCCAGGGAAACATCACCTCTCGTTTGAAGTCCTCCTCCTTCACCCTGATCTTTCTCCTGAAGGCTCATGTTTTATTTTCAAATAGATGCTTAAACATTCAGGAAAATCTCTGGGGGGAAAGAGAACACTTCAGGATCTTAACATCTGTTCTACCCTCCACACTCAGTAATGATGCTTTCACTTTGCAGACATCAAGCTGGTAAAAAAAAAAGCTTCCCTGAAAGCCTAAAGTGTCTTACGTGGTTCCCAATATTTGCAGGTTTCCTCAGTGCTCATTTCCTGAATGCTTAATCTGGGCCAGACCCTGCCCTCGTCATTGACTTTACAGATATAATCTCTATTAATTTCTATAATCTGAAAACAATTCTTCTAAAATTATTTTATAGTAATTGACATGTAATAATTGTATACATAAGTGGAAATTCATTGTGTAATGATCAAATCGGGATAATTATCTACCTTTGAGGTATATAAATTCTTTTTGTTAACTATAGTCCCTTTGCTGTGCAATAACACAAGAACTTGATCTTAATTGTAATTTTGTAACTGTTGACCAAACTCTCTCCACTGTGAATAACTCTTTTTTTTTTTTTTAAGTTTTTTGAAACAGGGTTTCACTTTGTAGTTCAGGCTGGCCCTAAACTCAGCTTTAAACTCACAGCAATCCTCCTGCCTCTGCCTCCCGAGTGCTGGGATTATAGGTGTGAGCCACCACACCCAGCACTGTGGTATGTGGTACCGATTGCTGGTGGGCATGAGTCTCTATGCCCAGTATTGTATATGGTTACCAGGGGATTGAACGCGGCTCTTGTGCTTGCAAGGCAGGTGCCAGAATCACTGAGCTAAATCCCTGGCCCTGTGAAGCATTCTTTACTCTCATCTTATAGATTAAGAAGCTGAGGTTAAATAGGTAACATAACGAGATCTTATTGACAGTAACAGAGATGAGATTCTTTTGATTCCAAATCCTGTTGTCATCCCAGGACTTGGAAGTCTGAGGCAGGAGGATTACTGAGTTTGAGGCTAGGCTGGGTGACATAGTGAATTTAAGGCCAGGCTGAATTGCATAGTGAGACCCTGTCTCAAAAAAAGACAAAAAAGCCTAACGAACAACCCAAATACACAGGGTTTAAATGGTAATATAGCATCCAGCTTAAAAAAAAATAGGATTGTACAAAGAAAGAATATACAAGTCTTCCATCCTGGATTCTTATCCCAATTATGTGTATCTGTACATTTCCCCAGTAAGGCATTAATATAAATTTTAGGTGCATTTATGTATGTCTAGAATACACAATACATAACATTCTTGTATATTTAAAACCATTAGTATAAATGTTGTCTGGTCTGTATATATTCTTTTCTAAAAATGTAAGTTTTTACTCTATTAGTACAATTTGGAAGTTTTCTCAATTGGCCCAGCTTTGTTTATTTTTCCATTGCCTTGCTACAGCATTTGCTCTCACCCTTCAAAGACTGTCTAGAAAGAACTCAAAAGTTAACATCTAAAACTCTAAGATAGTCATAGCAGAATACATAAAATGGGAGCTCTCTCAAAGCCCCAAGATCAACTAGCTCAGCCTAGGAGTTCATGGCTAGGCTTTGTGTGGGAGGTACAATTTGAAAAATATTGAGGTGAGAAGGTAGAGGACAATACAGAAGGGAGGAATAACATTTATAAATATGAGAGAGTGAGGGGTAAAGAGAGACATGCAGAGACAGAGACACAGAGAGAGACAGATGGAAAGAGAGACACACAGAATCAATACTTTAGTGTTGTTAAGACAAACTATAAAAAGAAAGATGGTAGCAGTAGCTAACACTAGGGAAACAACTACAGTACTATATAATTAATAATAAAGAGATTCTAGTGGCTTTTCTTGTGTACAGTGCCTGATTTCAAAAAGTATTCAAAATCACTTTGAAGAATGGGAATATTTAAACTTAGAAATGGTAAGTCTTTTCCCTGAAGTTGCTATAAGACCTGGATCAAAGTTGAGGGTTTGCACAAGAAGTGTGATAAATTCTGCATCTCTACCAGCTACACAACCACGTCTCATACTTGGGTTTCGTTAGGAAGATCGATTTTGGAGATAGAAGAAATATTGTGTGAGAACTGGGCAAGAGATGTAACAAATAGAAATTAGCCAATAAAAGGAATGGACAACTGGAGCTAAATCTCATTAGTGAAATTTTGCAAGCCAGTGAAAACACATAGCCCAGGGAGAAAGAACTTGGATTGATTCCCACAGATTCTCATGAATCATTGGTTGGAGATACTCCCAGGCTAACTCTCCAGACTTTCTAGATTTTAGGCAAAGAAATTTAGATTTTATAGTTGGAAGTTGGTCATCATGCCCTGAAGAGTAAAGGGTGAGGGTATGGAAATGGGATATCAACAACATTGCCAAACCAATGAGCTCAAAATATGAGTAACTTGTTGCTTTCTATCCAAAATGTAGCACCAAAACTTTTATGAGTGAATATTAATAAGCACTGTGCTTGGAAAGGGAAATCATTGGAGGCAAACAGCAAGTAGTAGTCCACAGCAGTTCTATAATCATGGGTGGTAGAAGCTATAAAGTTTCCAGCTGGGAGTAAGACATCCCTGTGTATTGTTCTCTTTTCTCTGTGGAATGACATCTGTCTGGTTTAGATAGAAATATTCCCTCTCAAGCCTTATGTATTTAAAAGCCTCATTTGGAAGGTGGTTAAACCACTGGGTTGTTAACCTCATAAATATATTAATCATTGAGTTCATAGCTAAATGTAGCTGATGGGAGTGAGTTCACTGAGGCTGTAACTTTGAAGATAATTTTTTTCCAGGTTCACTCTGTCTGTCTGTCTGTCTCTGGCTTTCTTCTTGTTCATTTTGCTTCTCATTTGTCAAGAGCTGAGCATCTTCCTTCCACCACATTGCCCCATTATGTTTCCTCTTTAGCTAACTGTAGACTTAAATATTTAAATCCTGGGCCAAAATAAACTTTTTCTCCATTTTCTTATTCAAGTTGTGCAGTTCTCATGATAATAGTGACAAAAAGCTGCTAAAGTACTACCTTTGCCTTTTGATGACATTTCTTAGACGCAGCTGGAGTCGGTTTTGTAGAACATGTGAGGAGCTGGATAGTTTCTCATCAGCTACTTCTTGTAGAAGGCAGAAGATCCACAAGTCTGGAAATATCACAATTTTTTTTTTTTTTTTGCCTAGAGTGATGGTTCTTTTAACACAAAACTCTGAAAAAATTTAGCTTTTTTTTCTTTCAGACAACAACATATGGTAGTAGCTACACCCACAAATCTCTCTGAAACAGGACTTTCAAAGTTTAATTGTGGGTATCTTGAGCTTTTACTTTTCTGTATAAGCCTCATTATTCAGATCTTTCCTTTAAGCCATTTGAGCCAACAAAAATTTTATTAGAGGATGTATTGGTTTTTTTATTACCATCATCTTATTGGCTTAAAGCAGTTCACATTAGTTATCTCTTGATTTTACTAAGTCTGGGCATAGTGGAGCTGGCTTCACTGCTAAAGATGTCAAAAGGTTGACATCACAGTGGCTTTCTAGAGCTCAGCGTGAACTTTCAAGATCACATAATTGTTGGGAGAATCAAATTCCACACAGTGTTGAACTGTGGTCTCTATTTGCTTTTTGATTGTCACCCAAAGATTACTTTTAACTCTTGGAGGCTGTCCTAAGGCCTTTACGGGGCAGCTCTCTTCTCCAAGGTTAGCAAGAGCATTTCATCTTTCTTTAAATATCACCAACCTCTTTTGAGGGCATTTGTAGTTATCACAATCACTTGAGAAAATCTGCTTTTTGATTAACTGATAATCCCCTGATTAGGGGCCCTAATTCTTTTCTCAAGGTCTCATTTACATGGAAGTGCTTTCTCATCATCTTGACAAGTTTTTGCTTATGTCTAAGCAAGGATTATACAAGGTGTATATTCAAGGATGATACAACATTCTGACTAATCAGAAGGCACAGGTGTCAAGCTAATTCAAAGGACTTGCCAAAATATATACCGTTACAGTCTTGGCTTTATCCTTCCCATGAGACTAAGTTTTAGTAAAGCTCTCTCCCTTTTTACTTTGGTCTTTCTTGGTTGGTGTTTAAGGAGACAAAGCCTTTCAAAACAGAAGATCTTAAGTTTCTGGATCCTCGGTCATGTTTCAAACTTGACTGAAAGTTAGCCAGTTCTTTATGATCTCATCTCTTTCTTGTACTATTTTGTCACATTCTAAATACAGCCATCAATGTATACTGCTGACATTCTGGTTGTCCCATTTTTAGCTTAGAGTCACAAGCTCATCGAGATTATCATGGCAGATGAGTTTTACTGAGTGTTTCATCACTGCATTACAGAGATGTCCATTTTTCTGGTCTCTGATGCTGTGTATTTTCATTTTTATAGAAGAAAAATTACTGTGGGAGTCATTTTCTTTATTTACTTGGAATAGGTTAACTGCAATGTAGCAAAGTAATAGAAAACTTCAAAATTACATAACCTGCCACAAAAAATTTTTATTACCTGCCCTTGCAATATGTCTATTCTGGGTCCCCTGTATCTTTGCCTTAGTACCCAAAGTGGATGGAGTAGCCTTTCTATGCTACAGTGACAGTCCTGCAACATTGGGGGAAAGAGACATGGCTAAGCTCTTCACACATCTGCCTGCAGGGACAAACACTGCTTCTAGCCACATTTTATCATCAAAAGCAAGTTAAATGAAGATACCTTTATTCTCCAGAGTAAAGATGTGTAATCCTGTTGAGGGGTTGGGGAGTTCGATAGCAAAGTCAGAGTCCTGAATGAACAGCAACACCATAGAATATTCCTACTGTTCTAGAAAAAGGAATTTTCATTGTTCTTATGATGGGGCTTCAGTCTTCTACCTGGTTCCCCGTGAGTTACTCTTTGGGTGAGCAATATTTTTTTTTGAGACAGGATCTAGCTTTGTAGTTCAGGCTGGCCCTGAGCCTCAAACTCACATCACAGCAATCCTCCTGCCTCTGCCTCCTGAGTGCTGGGATTACAGGCATGAGCCATTGCACCTGACAATTTTGTATATGGTACTGATTGCTGCTGGGCATGAGTCTCCATGCCCAGTATTGTTGTATGTGGTTACCAGGGATCGAACCCAGGCCCTGGCACTTTCAAGACAGGCACCAGAACCACTGAGCTAAATCCCTAGCCTAGAACTAATATGATTTTTGTAGTAAGTCTGTTATGTTTTTCAAAGGTATAAAGAGTCTTATTTAAAACTTGGCAAAAGAGCAGATACTTCTCCAAAGAAGATACATTAATGGCTGATAAACACATGAAAATATACTCAAATTATTAATTTTGAGAGAAATGCAAAGGTACCATTTCATACCTGATAGGATGGCAATTACTAAAAAAAAAAAAAGAAATAAAATATCAGATCTTGATGAGGATTTATGAAATTCACAACACTTATGCATCCATTGATGCAAACCTGATATTCCAATTACCATAATTTCTTCAACTATGCAGTTTTTGAATGAGAGAAAAGATTTGAATCACAAAATGTCAAAGATCTTGACTGTTTCCATGGCATCTACAGCTGAGTTGAAAATTCTATAAATCACATTTCCAAGGTATCAGAGGAAGATACAAGGATTCTAACTGCTTTCTAGTTTGGTATGATTAACTGCCTGTTAGTTAAAGTCTAGCAAAAAAAAAAAAAAAAAAAAACCCAAGGAGTGTGATAAATTCCCTTATAATAAGAAGCACAGCTGATGGTGGGGGGATGAAATCAAGGTGAGGTAAGGATGTTGGATTTTATATAAAAGTGGGAAAGAAAAATGGCAGTAACAACAAGAGAACAACACTACAGAATTCAATTTGCCCATAAAAAGCTTATTCTGAATCACTGAGATAAACAGGGAAGAGGGTCTGGGATCAGGATGGACAGGTAGGAGATGAAATGTATTGATCTTCGAAAGGGTTAGGTCATGGTGATACTAACACACTAGAGACTCAGGATAATTTTCTGGGGAACCAAAGAATGATAGGAGAAAACACATCTGTGTGTCCTCGCCTTGATTAGTTCATTATGGCCATCTCTAGGAATTGGATATTATTTCTGTTCTTCAGATGTAAAGACTGAGATGATAAAGAATGATTCTTCACTCTTATTTGCCAATATAGACTCTGTTGCAATAAACACACTTCAAAAATTATTGGTTAAACACAGTCATGTATACTAATTCCCATCACAGCTGCCATTGTTAATCTTTGTATCAACTTGATGAGGCTGCAGTTTACAGTTAGTGAAACACTAATCCAGGTGGTTGTATGTAGGTTACATTGTAAGTCTGGTTGAAGGGTACAATCAGCTGACTTTCTCTCAGTAATATGATCCTGGGTAATGTGGGTTAACCTGAAGACCCAAAGAGCAGAGCTGAGACTTCTATGTAGGAAAAATTCCAGCTGTGGACTGAAGCTACAGCTTGAGGTGAAGAGTTCTATCCTGCTCTTTCCCGTACCACCACAAAGGATTTGCCAGGCAAGCTGCATAGTCATGTAAATCAGTCCATTGCAGGGAACATCCTATTGATTCTGTTTTCTACTTGAACTCTGGTGATATAACTGTCCATAAGAATCAGGAACACAATGCAGTCCTTCAGGAACTTATGCTTCTGTTAGCATATGTTTGTATTATTTTCTAGAGTCTTAAAATTTTCCACTGGAATTTTTTTTTTCAGTTGGTAGAGAGGAGAAGACACAGAGAAAGCACAAACACTATGAAATCTTTTCCTAGAGGTGATAGCAGCACTTCTAGAAATCAATATTTCATTGGCCAGAACCAGTGACACTAGTAGAAAGGGCTCTGGGAAGAGTGGTCTGACACTGCTCTGGGAAAAGCAGGGACCATGGTACTAGAAGGCATAGTGATGATGACTTGTCCCTTGGGAGAGTTCAGGGCACCCCCTTCTCCACCCCTCTAAGCATCTCAACTCTCAGTCTCCTCCCCTGAGGCAACAGGTTGGATTTCTGGTCCAGCTTCTGTTAGACATACAAATGCTGTAGAGCTGGTGGCTTCATGACCCTTTTATTTAGGATGCCAAGAGAAACTGCATGAGGCTGAATATGAGGAAAATAGACTGTACAGCAAAAGATGTTAGAAAATAAAGAATTAGCCCTAATTCTGTGTATTAGTTTTCTAGGCTATGAAGCAAAATATCCAAAACTTAGTAGCTTTGGGCAACCTACATACACTGTCTCAAAACTCCTCCCTGCTGGGCAGGAATCTGAGCACTGCTTAGTTTGCTACTTTTCTCAGCATCTCACAAGACTGTACTTATTGTACTGACTGAGCTACACACTTGTCTGGAGTGTACACTCAGAGAGTCTCTTAGGGTGGTGGCAGAGTCAATGCTCTTCTGGGTGCAGAAGGAAGGTCTCTGTTTTCTTGTGCATTACTAGCTAATGATTGCTCCTAGCTTCTAAAAACCATGAGAGTTCCTGGAGATTGCATTCAGGTTATTCTTGGCGCCCCATTTGCACAATGCAGTGGAACATTTCAAGGTTGATTATGGAGTCTGTCCCATCCCTGCATAGTAAGGTAACAGGGACTGATGTCCACTTATCATTGCTGTGTCCTGCAGGTTTGATGTCACCGATTCTGTTGTAGTTGAGGATCAGAGATTATATAAGGCTGTAACCCACTGGAAGTGGTTCCCTTAGGAGGTTTCAAGTTGTTCTATTATGAGGAATGGCATACAGGAGGTATATAATAAATATTTGAACAAGACAGAATGAACCTGGTGAAATGAGGTCTAAGAAAATCCCCCTCGCAGAGCTTTGGTTCACTTACTCTCCTACCCTTTGTTCCTATGGGCCTGTGAGCTCATTTAAAGGGAAGAGAGCAGAACTGATTCTTCTTGTTGAAGGTATTAATTCTCGTTCTGTGCTTGTCCCTTTGTAGAGGATGATCCTATTCAGAACTGATCAAGCAGGTCTTGGAGTGGAAGAGTATAGGAGAATGTGAACAGCCTTGCCAAATGGTATCCCATTCGGGAAAACTGTCAAGGTAGTAGGGAAATTCTTCTAATATCATGGTGCTTGCTGTGTGAAGTCAGCACCATTACTATAATGAAGATGATAATTGGTCTAGATCTCCACAATTACAACATCAGCTCTGTCTGTTGAGACATGAAAGGCCAAATGCCGAAGGCGACCCGATTCCTTCTGTTGCTGAATTTCCCTTTCTCTACACAAATTATTTTTTCCCCCTCTTTTTAGGCTTTTCCTGGGAAAGTCAGTTATAATCAGAAGTACCATCTGTCTTGCTGGGTTTAAGCCAAATGACTTCATTAAAAATTGTGGGAGGCTGTTCTGAGCTTGTGCTGAAGCAGAAAGAAAAGGGGTGGGAAAGGAGAGACGTCTTAGAAGCAGAACCAGAGACGAAGGTTGGGATGCTCACTTTTAGGAGGTGACTGCTAGAGGCACCAATATGGAGTGGGGAAGTGAGACTGGGGAGGAAAGGAAGCTCATATGATGTGTATTTATAGAAGGGGTCCCCTGTCTTCTCTGGAGGCACAATACCAGTGGTAACCCAAGAGACTATAAGACATGTCTCAGAATCAACCTGATCAAAGACAAGAATGCAGGGCACCTATTAGCAATTTTTGTCCATGGGTGCTGAGGGATGGAAACCCCTAAGCAAGCTGCTCCCGTCATCTTGTGGCCCACACATACGTCTGGCAGAGGCCCACAGTTGTCATTGATGGTATTTATAGTAAGGAGTTGATCAACCTATGTGCCACAGGGCATAATAGCATGAGAGATGGCATCTGCTAAATCAGATGAGTCATATCTCAAATCCTGTTCAGTTTACAGGCAGGAAGAGGCACCACTTTATAGACCATAACTCCTTCCTTGTTGCTGGTTTTAGTTTGCTAGGTCTAAATTGTTTCTGTGCTCGTATTCACAGGGAGTATTGAGCTATAGTTTTCCTCTCTTGTGATGTCTCCATTTTGTTTTAATATTAAGGTAATGCAAGCCCCATAATACGAATTGTTGAGTTTCCTTTCTTGTCTATTTTCAGAAGAAGATTGTGTAGTATTTCCTTTGTCACACTTTTGATAGCGCTTATCAGTGAAACTATCTGGTCTACCTCTCAGATATCACCTCCTGAGGGAGCCTGACCTGGTCATGCCATCTAAACAGCTACCTGTCCCTGTTTTGTCACATTATCCAATTTTATTTTCTCCATAACACCCTTCTTCACATTCGAAAATCAACTGAAGAGTAATTTTCCCTGTTGTTTTCTTTGTGAGTCTCTGAAATCCTAAGCTTCACAAGAAAAAGTACCTGTTTATTTCACTCTCTGCTGTATCTGTGGGACCTGAGAGGTGCTCAGCACTTAGAAATGCCACCCAGATAAAATGAATAAAGGGGATAAAATGAATGAAGTCCTGCAATTTTACATCTCTGGCTCAGAAAGCTTGTGGGAAGAAATTCTTGCTGGGTAGTAGATTCAGCTTTCCTCCCTATTCTCTGAAGTATTTCTTCAGCAGGATCTACAGGGCTTGGAGAGGTACTGAGGGTGAGACTGATGGAGAGGCTGCCCATGGGGCGGAGCCAGACCTCCAGCCCATAGATAACTATTCACAGGAGCCAAGTTATGGTTCATCTGAGATGTTAGTTTGAGGATGAGTGGATAAAGAAGACGTATTACATAGATACAATCAAATATTATTTTAGCACAGAAGAGAATAAAATTCTCAAAGAATAGACAGCAGAATAGTAGTCACTAGAGTGAGGATAGGATCCAAAGGAGGTAGGTCAACAGGGGCCAGATTACAGTTTGAGAGAAGGAATAAGTTCTCATGTTCTACAAAATAGTAGACTGTCCATATTTCTCAGTAATTCATCATACATTTTATAAAGATCTAGAAGGAATGATTTCAAAGATTCCCACCACAAAGAAATTATAAATGTTTACAAGATAAAAATGCTAATTACTTTGATCTGATAATGATGCATTTTCTACATATATATAACTATATATATAATTACTAAGTATCGATGAGAAATAACTACAGTGCATTCAAACCCTGTATTTCCTTCACTACATGTTTGAATAAAACCCTGCTTTTCTCTTTCTATGATACTAGCTTCCTGGAGAGATCAAAAGTAAAATAAAGCACATGTGTAGAACAATTCCCAAACATGAATTTCTATTCTAGGATGTCACTGTCTCCTCACACCAACCTTGGGAGGTGGGAGGTGTTTGTACTCACTGTGTAGCAGCAGAGCATTGGTGACTGTGTCCACCAGCTGTTTTAATTACTGGGATCAAACACGTGACATACACAGTTTAAAGAAGGAAGGCTTTATTTGTTCACAGTTTCAGGGCTTACGTCAGTGGTTGGCTAGGTCCAAGACAGGAGCATCATGGTGGAAGAACATGAGGTATCAAAGCTGTTTTGTTCATGGTGGCTGTTATGCAGGGCAGGGCAACAATGCCAGAGAGGAAGGGGCTGGCGTGACATATAGCACCTGGGGTCCTGCCTGTATGACTCATCTGGACACATTTAGAAATGTGTGGCGAGTATAAACAGCTCCCAACCAATTGAGTTGATAGTTACATTTAAACATCACAGTGATTTGAGCATTTCATCCAACAAGTTGATCGTCAAGGGGAGTCCTAATGTAAATGTCATGAGATGGAACTAAACATTTGCTTAAATATGTGTTCAAGTTGGAAAGTAAGCACCATGGAAAAGGAAGAAAAACAAACTTGTCAATTTAAAGAGTTTATTAAAATTGTAAGAAGAATAGTAGATGATAAAAGTATGAAAATTGCCAAAATTTACTTTTAGGCATAAAAAAATTACCATGTGCTCTCCATGTTGCATCAAAATCAACAGGCATTAGATGATATTATCTGCCAAGAAATAAATTATAAGACTTTTACTAAGTAATCATTTTCAGGTTTTTCTTTTCTTTTTTTAGATAGAAAGTACAAACTTTGAAAAGAACATAAAATATTCCAATTTGTTTGACAATCTTTTAGAAAAAAAGAGCTGAGATTTAAAAAAAATTCAACAGGAGTCAGTTCCAGCAGCTGTTTTTCAACACAAATTCATACCGAAGAAATATATTTATTAAAGTCAAGTTAAGCATGTACATTTTCTTTCTTATTTTCAAGCTCCTGGTAGAACCTGTCCATAAAACATCTCCGTAACCTCTGGAACCCATCATGCATTGCAGTTCCTCTGGAAACATCCAATTTCAGCTTCAGCTTCTGCATTAGAAGAAGAGATGAACAGTATGAATCCAAGTCCCTCCAACCTCCTAGACCCCGAGCTATGTTGAAGGTATTGTGCCTCATGCTGAATTATGTATATATGCTTAAGAATGCTTATCCTCTACATGCAGATTTTTTTGTTAGTTTTTCAACAGCTCACTGAGTAATTTCAGAATATCTTTTGAACTTATCTGAACAATAGTTTGAAGAAGTACAAAATCCATTTCAACACTGAATCATTGACAACATATTGGCATTTGTGAACCACAAGTGTACAATTTGGGAGAAGTTGGGTACAGTAGATTCTTTGATCAGGTTATAATCAGTATTTTATAACATATTTTGATTATTAAAGGAATGATCATTGGTTTTGAAGTGGCCAAACTTCTTGCACTTTGTGTATTGGGCCAGAGGTTTAGAGTTTCCGATTCAGTGAGGACATTTTATACCAACTGGGAAACACAGTAACACCATGTCCTGTGTGTTCAAGCTTGGTCACAGTAGAGAAGGCCCCAGAGTTGGCTGGAAATTCCATCATCATTACAAGAAATAGATTCTTTGTGCTTTGTGAGTATTTATTAGTGGAGTCTTGCACTGAGAATGTCTATTCATTGCTTATCTCAAGTGCCAGGCACAAATATTGCTTCAAAATACTTGAATAATTCCATTGAGTATATTCATACTCATTCCTAATTTTTTAAAAAAAGATCGCTTTTAGTTTTTCTAATCATTAGAATGAGTGAACCCACTTTCCAGATGTTCAATGGTAAATACAGAAGTGACAAAAGAACCCTTTCTTGGAGGTTGGATAGAATTAAGTTACCATGGTTGTGCACAATCATAGAGCAGAGGCCTTCGATGTGCTACAGTTTGGTGTCTGAAACTACTAAATGTGTACTCTTTTGTATTGAGCTTTGAAAATTATAATTATATATTTAAAATTATATTTGAATCAAGTGTTTATAGCATCTTAGATGCCACTGTAGTTTGACAACCACTGATAAAGAGGAAAAGGGGCTCTTGAATTGCATCTTAATTGAATGTGTAACTTAACCTCCTTAAAGTTCAGTTTTCACATTTCTCGAAGGAGTTGGCAAATATGGGATCAGTATGACAATGAAATGAAACTGTGTGGAAAGTATGTACCATCAAAATCTCCTATCTGGCAAATAATAACTCATGTCCCCCTGACTTTCTACAATCTCACTTTTACAGAAAGCAGGTATTGATAAGGATATAAGACCTATAGCAGGGTAAATCATGCAGATTTGCCATCAGTCTAGTGGAGTCACAGAGAAAGGCTGTGCTCAGGAGTGTAGTTTTAAACCATAAATCCACAGGAGTTGCACAGAGATTTTGGAGGAATGCTTATATCTGGCCCCACCCCTAGACATTCTGGCCTGATAAGTCCAGGGTGTTGGCTAGGCACCAAGATTGCTTAAAGCCCTTTGGGTAAGTTTAATGCACAGTTAGGTTGAGAACTACAGCTTCTGACAAGTCCTGTCCATTCTTAACATTTCACCAGTCTTTGCACAATACCTCAGTCTAGTTTTGCTTCCTCCTGTTCTCCAAGATATTCTCATGGCCAAGGTAAGTGCTGCCATCACTGGCAAAGTGCCACTTTCACCATATGCCTTCCCATGTGGCTGTGTGCTTCTTTTTCCCACTCTGTTGCTATCTCTCCAGCTCCTCCTTGAGCTCTTGAAGCAGGATGCGTGGCACATACAATGAGTGCCTTGATGAAAATACTGAGTTCTTCCCTTGGGCTAGAACTAAGTGTAGCAGGGTCACGGTCGATAAGCCTGTGCTTACCCTGGAAGGAGAAGTGGTATCGCTTGGGTTGAAACAGCAAGGACCATGGGCTTTACATCACCTGAAAACCCCCCAAAGTAAAGGTAGCAGACAAGTCACATCTGGCCATAGATTCCCATCTAATCATTCATCAATTATGTTCTTACTTGAGGACCAAAGAGAAAACATTTACTCCTGACAATAGGAGACAGAGGAGCCTTCATGTGGGAGGTGATATTTGATCTGGGTTGGGAGGAAGTGTTGCAGGTTGGTTAAAGGTTAGAAGATACAGGAATGAAGGTGAACAGGGTGATTGGCATAAACCAAATCCAAGAGGTGAAAGTTATCCTGTGTGTTTGGAAACCCCATCCCAAGGAGAAGGTACTGGAAGACTCCGAGTCTGAAGTGCTTAGCTTTGTTACTGGAGTAGCAAACAGCCTCCAAATATCAGTGTCTCGAAGACACACATGCTGGTTTCAAATCTAGATGCTACAAATCTGCTATCAATCATTTGACCGTCTGTCTATGTGGTTCAGATTCAGAATCATGAACTTCTCCCCCGTGGGTTATTGTCATTCTCTGTGACAAGGGGATGGGAAAATGAGGAATGAATTGGGTTTTATAGTTTTCCATTTCAGAGTGACATATGTAACTGCTGTTCACATTTCACTGGTACAAGCCAGCCATGGGGTTATACCTAACTTGAAGGAAATTCTTCCATAGATGCAATAGAAGAAAAATGGGAAACCCTAGAGCCCTAAATATCTCATCAGGGAACTTGGATCTGACCTTGAAGGGTAGAGAGACCAGTCAAGAATTGTAAGTGGGAGGGACATGGTCAGAACTAGGGTTATGGAAGTGGAGAAGACACCAATAACTTGCCTTCCAGAGCCCTTCTCTCACATTTTGCTTTTCAGATTATTTTGTCTATAGAGACTGCACAGTTTTTAGCTGCTCTCTACTTTGGGAAAATTTAGCAGGAAAGACTATACTCTCACCATTTGGCTTGAAGTTTTGAAGGTAAATGAAGTTCAGGAGATTATTGCAACCTACCTGCCCTGGGTCCAAGCCTTGTCTTTCAGCCTGGTGTGCGGACATGGCATTTGGAGATGGGGCCTGCTGGAGGAGAGGGTCACTGGGGGCGTGTTGAGTTGTGTTGAGTCTCCTGGTGAAATAGTCTCAGATGTGAGTCTGCTCACAGGACGTATATTGCTCTCAGAAGGGAGAGAAGCTAGGTTAAAGTGACAGGGAAATAGGGATATGATGAAGTTATAAAGGAACCTTCAAGTGGCCCAGTGGAGAGTGCAGAGGCTGGAACATCTCTGTTGAAATGTTCAGGGTTGAGGCAAGGGGACTATGTACCCCCACATCAATGAGTAGCTAGGTGATAGGCTGCTTAGAGAAGAGCAGAAAATGCTGGCTCAGGCATCCAGCTAGCAGATGGCAATTCCTGGAAGGAGACACACCTGTTAGCTCTCAGCAGTCACTGCTCCCAAGTGGGAAGAAAGGACAATGAGTGCCTTTGTCCTGAGGGGAAACCTAGTTTTGTACCCAAGTACTCCAGTAGCAGGCATTTCTTAAGTATAAAATCACTGGAATTGCTAGAAAATATGGACCAGATTCTTTTTCTTTCTATGAGATTGTATTCATGGCCTAGGCTGCTCTAACAAAGGACCACAAACTTAGTGTCTTAAAGCAACAGAAATTTATGTTCATACAGATCTTGAGGTTACAAGCCCCAAATTAAAGTGCTAGCAGGGTCATGGTCTCTCTGAACAATATGGGGAAAGACGTTTCATTTCTTGTCCTTTCTTAGCTGCTGGTGGCTGTCAGAAATCTATGCTGGCACTGAGCTCACTGATGCTCCATTCCAATCTCTGCCTCTGTCATCACACATCTCCTTATGTGTTTGTGTGTCCAAACTTCCTTCTTCTAGTAAGGATGCAAGACCAACCACTGGGCTCTTGTGCACCCCTAGCCAGTATGACATCATCTTAACTTAATTGCATATATGTGGTGGATTAACTAATGGGCAACTTGTAATGCTCAGCTGAACTGAATAAATGTGATTCTGGGAATGGAAGACCCACCTGAGGATTGCTGCTAATGGCTAAAAGAAGGGAAGAACATTGACTGGTGATTTTGTTGGAGAAGCTTGCATAGCTTGGTTGTTCTTGTCATCAGAGGAGCTCAGGGCCTTCCTATCTCTAGGAATTGGTGCTCTCCTTGTCTGGGGAACCCTGATCTTTGCCTTGAAAGTCACTCCATTGTTGATCCTTCAGCCTGTTGTCACATATCCTTCACCCTGCTGATGCAGGCTTTCTAGTTTCCCCCACTGGCCTTTGGCCTAGGACAAATCCTCCCTAGGGACTTGCATCAGATGTTACCGTGGGCTCTAGGTCACTGACTAGACTCATGGAAGACATTGCCTTCACCTGGACCTGTGTAGGACATTGCTGTGGGATCCAAGCCCTTATCTAGATTCTTTAGGTCTCTAGTATATGGACAGATCTCATACACTATTCTGCATTTGACTTTTTGGATGAATTTTATAAGATAATCCTATAAATTATGTGTCTTACATTAAATCTATTCTCTTGCAGACTCTGACTATAACAATGTAGAAAGACACTATTAAAATTACCTTCACAGGTTCTAGGGGCCAGGGTTTCAGGATATATTTTTGGAGGACACAAGTCAACGCATAACAGCCACCATCCACTGCATAGTTATCTAGATCACATCACCCATCTTGCAGATCCCCACCTCCACCCTGCTGCTTGGGGAATGTTTGTTGTAGTAGAGGCCAAGCCTGTTTTCCTTCAGTCTCTCTGTCTCTGTATATCCTCTTCATTACTCTAGTGGATGCTTTTAGACCCAGTTGTTCTGACTATTTAACTATTGCTCAAGGGCTTTCAGTTGCCTTTATCTTTAGTGTAATATCCAAGGTCCTATGTTATCTGCTTCTGCCAAATGATACAGACTCACTGCTGATTTGCATTTGCCTTGAGCAACTTAAAATCTTAAATTGGTATGTGTTTATAGTACCTACTCGACACTCAATAAATGGCAGTTTTCTCTGTGAGAGACAACTTACTCGAAGCTGAACTGACAGTCTTACACAGATGTTTTTCTCCTCCACTGAATTCTCACAATCACCTGATGGTGTAAATATTATCCTAGGTGAGAGATATTGATAAGGATGATGAAAATCAGAGAGGATAAACCACTAATTGGCTAGTAGTGAAGACAACAGCTGCACTCCAAATTCTGACTTCAGGATGGGGTTCTTTCTGACACATCATGTTTGTGTGGCTTGTGCTGACAGCTGTTCCTTCCCCAGGTGAAACTGGCCCACTGTTTCTCATACCAACTACTTGTATATAAATACTGAACTCAGGGGACAGATCTCTTCTACATTACACCAGAAATAGAAGTAACTGTGAAAGAGAAAATAGATTCCAAAACAAAATAAATTTAGGGTAGAGTAAAGATGCATTGGGTGTGAGAGATTGTATTTCTTATGTCTCCCATATCAAATGATTTATACTTGTCAATAAATGTCATCTTGCTAGGCATCAGGAAATTACAGATGGCCCTGGAAATTGAGTGGAGGCATCTGCTATGTCTGTTTCTTTAAGATACAGTTGTGTGAGTCAGAGGTGCTGTGCCAGGTGTACTGAGTTTCCATGGCAACCTCATTTTGTTTTCTTTTGTAAATAGCACTATTAATGGTTACTTAGAGGCAACACTCTTTTGAGAATCTTGGCCTAAAGGTTCTGTTTTGTTGTAAGCTTCTCTTATACATCTCCAAGGTTGACAGTAGAATCAAAAACTTTTTAAAGGAATCAGAAGAAGAAAGGAATTAGAAGAATATCAAACAGTTTTTAAAGGAATCTGATGACTTAGATTGTCTACCTTTTCCCAATTATTATTATTATTACTTGAGTGATCCTGTACTTACTTTATCATCTAGCTTTGTTTTCCTTGGTAGAAGTAGCTGAACATACTTCATACCCTTACTACCCCCCAACCCCCGTACTGGGAAATGAACCGAAGACCTTCACACTGATCTGTATCTTCAGTCCACTTAAAATTTATTTTTAAAAATTTGAGACAGTGTTTTTGCTAAGTTGACGAGGCTGAGCTGGAATTTTTGAACTTCCAGCCTCAGCTTCCCAGGATGCTGCAATCATAGGCATAATGTCACTTTTATGAAGGAGAAATTTCTAACTGTTACTTTTATTTATTTTTTTAAATTTTAATAATTACTTTTAAAAAATAGATCATGGCCATGGGACAAATATGAGTTAAACATTATTGCAATGTTTAGACAGTCAAGGCAGCATATCAAGAACACTGAGGTGAGAAGAGATATTCTATGTGTTTAGAGATTTTTTTTTTTTTTTTTTTTTTAGGTTTTTTGAGACAGGGTCTCGCTTTTGTGGTTCAGGCTGGCCCTGAGCTCAGCCTCAAACTCATCACAGCAATCCTCCTGCCTCTGCCTCCCAAGTCCTGGGATTACAGGCAGGAGCCACCACTCCCGGCACTGTGGTATGTGGTACTGGTTGCTGCTGGGCGTGAGTCTCCACACCCAATATGGTATGTGGTTACTGGGGATCGAACCGGGGTCCTTGCACTTGCAAGACAGGCGCTGGAACCACTGAGCTAACTCCCCGGCCCGAGACATACCACAGGCTGGTGGAAGGGGTTGGAATGAGATCATTATGATACTGATCTGAATCCTTGGTGGTACTGAATTGCTTATTCTCTGTAGCAAAATTATAGGGGAAAAATTTGCTACAGATTTTACATTGCCAAAACCGTCCACACAAAGATCTTGCAGGTAAGAACATGCTGTTCTTCGTAGGCTCTTTTCTTTTAATATTAGTCCTTAAGTTAATGAATTGTCGCTATCAGCCTCCAACTGTGACAAGAGCAGTGGTCATGGGATCACCTGCACTATTATCCACAGAAAAAAGCCATAGATGTGCGACCAGGTGACAGGATTCTTATCTGAGCTCATCATTTGAATTATTGGCGTGACCTAAGCAAATCATTCAACTTTTTTCATTTATAAAATTGAATTAATTATATTTCTAGACTCTGACATTTTAAGGTATCAGCTGGTATGAGTGTTAAGAAGTTTCCTCCCAGGAATATCACCCTTAAATTTATCTTGGGAAGGGACAAAATATTATCTTATCAGAGGTGTTATTTATTCATGAAGAGCAAGGGAACAAGTTTGTTGCTTGATATCCAAGTTTAGGAGGCCTGAATTTTACTTTACTTCTTGAAGTATAGATTTCTTCAGTTTGAAATTAGAGTTGAAAGTAGTGTATACCACAAGAACTGAAGATTAATATATATGACACCTGTTAAGCTTGTAGAACAGTGCTTAACTCATGGGAATGTTGATGGAGTAGCTTCTTTGTGGAGGGTTCTTTGTGAAGAGTTGGTTTTAGAGGGAAGTCAAAACTATAGTAGATCAAGAGAAAACATACTATAATGGCCTAATCACTCAAGTGTCCTTTGTAATATTATTTGTAACATTTGCTACTGGCAATGATGTTTTAAAGGACACCTTTGTGCATAAACGTTGAATTTGTTTCAGATTATTTGTCCTTAACTTGGAATCCTGGAAATGGAATATGTAGGTCAGAGGATCTGGTTTACATCATACCAGAAGCAAACGCAGGGCTCAGGAAGGTCCTGCAGAAGCTCTGAGCCAAGGTGAGTGGAGCTGGGCCTAGGCAACGGAAGAGGACAGTAGGCAAAGTCCCCAGGATGAGTCTGAGAGGATGAAACAGAGACATTACCAGGAATAGGGGAGAGTAGATACTGTAATCTTCACTGTATGTTCATGGATAAAAAAATGGGAACAAAAGCCATTAAGGAAACTTCCCCAAGGTCCAATAGTTAGCTTCAAGTGGAGCTGGGCAACTGCCTAAGACCATCTGACTTTTCCCACTCTGTGTGAATGGGACAGGGACAGTAAGGAGCTTTTGAAAAGGAGAAAGAAATTCTGTGTAGAAGAAATAGCATGTGCAAAGGTAAGATGGCCTGAAAAACTGAGCTGTGAGAAGAGATTTTTATTGTTATGGAAAGTAAAACAGCTCTGGCTGGCATCCCCTGGACAACTACTGAGAGAATTCAAGCTGTTTAAAGATTGGTTCTGGAACTAAACCTCCAAACTAAACTAAACTAAACCCCTCATCTACTTTTTTTTTTTTGCGGTTCAGGAACTGAACTTGGGCTCTTGTGCTTTCAAGGTAGGTGCGGTACCACTTGAACTAAGTTCCTGGACCCCACCTATATACTTTGAAAGACTGTTGCTAATCTAAATACAAAAGGTACTTGAAAAAAGGAAGATCCTTTAAAAAGTCTGAACATTTATTACTGCTATCCAAGTGATAAAAACCGGAAGGGATTTAACTGATATTAATTTAATTAATTTGGTTTGACTTGTCCATATGGCTCTCAACTGTCCACTAGCACACTCCTGGCTAAGGGCTAATCATTTTGCAGATGAGATAGGGGCTGCTTTCTAGGCCCATTATTGTATGATGTTTATTATTCTTTAAACTACATTTCTAGGTAGATATTTACCCATCCTCATGTTACAATCGAATGAAATGAGCTTGGACACAGTGGACGGTTTTCCTCAGGCTGCACAGCAAGGCATGATGGTGCTAGTGTTTGAGCCCACATCAGCTTGCTCTCAGAGTCTGAGGTTATGATAGTCTGAGGGGCAGATAAGGAGACCCCTTTATCTGTGGCTTGGCTTTCTGCAGTTTGGGTTATAATGGTCAATGCTGGTCAAGGCAAGTTCCTCCCTACGCCATTCTCCATGTCTCTACCATATGCGGGGCTCTTCCACGTGCCTGGTTTACTGCCTGATTCTCTCAGTAGTTTGGAGGAAGGGATTACTATCTGCACTTTACAAGATGAGCAGGAGACTCACAGAAAATTAAATGTCTAAGGTTTTAAGGCTTATAAGTGGCAAAGGTGGCATCTGAACACTAGTCAGGTATTCTTAATGTGGTCATTTGTGACAATCATCAGAGATCAATAAGAAAGGTATGTGGTATCAACATATCGTGCTGCTATAGGCAAGAGTAGCACACAAAATCTGTGTCAATGCAGAATCTAGCTTTTCTGCCTTCCTGGGAAGATAAGCAACATTCACCTCTGATTCAGAGGAGAGGAACAAAGTTTCCTGTTTCTGTATAGGTTATTTATATTTTTTCCTGTGGAGGAAATTAAGAAGTGGGTTAAGAGGGAGAAAGACTTGGCTTGTCCTCATTTATAGCCTCCAGCCATTTCCTCCTTAATGATGAAAGGTCATGTTGTCTGAGCAGCAGTCAAAGAAGTGTTCAGATCTGGGGTCCATCTTTTGTTTGCTTCTTTGGCAAATAAACTTTAGAGCTTCCATTTCCTGATTTGTAAAATAAAGAAAATATTTATTGTAGGAAATTGTAGCATTGGTTACTCCATATAAAATGTTTAATATCACATCTAGCAAGCCATAGATGCTCAATGGCTGTGATTACTAAAAACAGGCATAAATAATCCTATGACTGTGTTGCATTTTCCCAACTAATTTATCTGGCTATTTTAATGAAGGATCAAATGGATTTGTTGAAGTATTTTGAAGTCATAAGTTTATGTACATGAACTTTAGGTTTCATGGCTTCCCCAACATTATTTTCATCACGAGAAAATAATGCATTTATTTATTTACTTATTAAGCTAACTTGATTGTTAATTCACTCATTTGTATCTTTACTGATTCATTCAGTAAAGACTTAGGGGCTTGGCACAGGGTCTAGGTCCTGGGAAAGTCAGAATGACTTGAACATGGATCTTACGTTGGTTAGTAATGGGGAGATGCTAGGCAAGTGAATTCCTAGGTCCCTGACAAGCTGATGTGATCCTGGACCTCTCTTATGTAATTTTATTTCTCTTCAGAGAACCCTGGTGAGACAAGAATAACTTTCACAGGACAGGAAAGTTTCACTCAAAATGACAAGAGTCCTGTACCCAGCACCACACAGACAATCAGTGGCAGAGCTGGGGTTTGGTTGCAAACCTGCTTAAGCAAATACTTGGCCTCTTTTTGTTATTCCATGGATATATAAGTGTATGTTGGGTTTGCCACTAACCACAGTTTCAGGCACCACTGGGGGTCTTGGAATGCTTCCTGTCTAGAAAAGGGGAGACTAGTGTATGCCAGGTAGGGGAACAGTCACTTAGATTCACAGTAAATGATACACCAGAAAAATGTGTTTTTAGGTAGCCTCATCTGGAAAGTAGGACTTTGGTCCCCTTGATCGTATCAATCAGGTTCCCCTTTCTTCTCCTCTATGCACATTTCCTACATAATACCCTTTACAGAGCTCTCTTGCCAGTACCCTACACTCTTCTTTTGCCTTTGTTTCTTTTCCCCTCTTGGACAGTCACTTTCCTGTCTCAGGTCCTTTGCTCTTTCTGTCCCCCCCCCTTTGATGGCTACCTATTCCCTGAGAAGCCTGCCCTTCTCAGAACTTCTCCTAACCTTTTAAGTCACTGTTTCCTCTTTTTATTGTTGACTGCATGCTTCTTAAATTGTTCACATGACTATTCCTTGAAAGCCACAAACATGTCCCTTGCCAACCTCTGTGGTTTGCTGAGGGTGGGTCACCAACAAACTCTGGATAAATATAAAAGCCACCATCCATCTTTGTGGCTGAGCTCAATTATCTTCTTAGTGTTTGGTCCAAATTTGTCCTTCAAGATGGGAGTGTGAAGATTTGCCATGTGTGTAAATGGATCCAGCCAGGTTGGCAGATTGTTCTTCTTTTTAAATAAGAAATGTTACTGCCAACATTTTACTTTTAATTTTTTTCACCATTTTATTGGCTATACAGATGAATGTTTTTCCTTTGGTGCATGCATACACACATACAACATTCTTTGCTCTGTGTCACTTCCATGACCCATCTTCCATCCTAGTTTCATAATTTTGCAAAGTGCGTCTTGTATGATACATTTTGCTCATATCTACCATCCCTATCATCTGCCCTTACATCCTCTTACTTTTATTTCCTTCATCTTGACTAATAATATTTTCCCTTCTACTTTGTTGTCATCATTTTTAGATTTAGTATATTGGGGAGAAAATGTGATATTTGTCTCTTTGATCTACTTTATTTCACTGAACATGATTCTTTCCAGATCTACTCATTTTCCTGAAAAGAACAGAATTTATTCTTCTGGTTGAAGAATACTTACTGTGTCTATATGTTCATTTTATTTAACTTTTATCTGCCTGATGGGCACCCAGGCTGGATCCATATGAATCATGCCACAATAAGCACAAGTCTGGAGAGCATCCTGAAGGATCCTCATGAAACTGAAATAGACCTACCATTTGATCCTGGTGTTTTCTTCTTGGTAAATACCCAGAGCAATTAAATTCAGGTTGATCTTGTTTAATAATGACTGATACTTGATGTGTTCCGCACCATAGGTTAGATCCTGAGCATTCAGCTATGAATCATATGCTGCTTCTTCTCACAAAGAGCCCAGTGTGGGGGAAGCAGGGTGGGAAAGGATAAGCAGAGCAAGGAGGAGCCAAGCAAATAAATGAATATTACCCACATGACTTGGAGAGCAGAACAAGGTCCATCTCTTTCAACCTTGGGTGGGAAGTTTCAGGGCAAGACTCTCAGGGGAGGTGGCCTGTATTTAGTTGATTGTAATGTGAAGACAGGACTTTCTGTAGAGGTACAGGAAGGGGAAACTCTGAGCATCTGAAAAGAACAATATATGGGAATGCACCAAAGAACAAATTATTATGATGTATTCTAAATATCTGTAGATAAATATGGCTTTAATTTTCCCAAAGTGAAGGGTGAGTCAAATTATACTCAAGGCCCCTCTACAAGACCTGTGATTTGATGGATAGAGTATTTTTTACACCCTACTCCTTAAGAAAAACATATCTAAAATACAAAATGGTTACACATAGAATTGGATATTTAATTTCTGTCTTTTACAAATATCTTTGTAGTGTTTTGATTGGTCTAACTTTAGACACTGTCTCAGATTTTGAGATTGAAAACTTTATGTGAAAGAATGACCAGAAATCCAGGAAGACTGGTCTGATTAAGCATCCCAGAGAAAATAAAATACTCTTTAGCAAAATTAATGTTTTCATATCCTATCTTTGTTTTTTTCAAATGAGATTATTCATTTTAGCCATAGGTTAATAGAAATGTCAAATGTACTTTGAAATACTTTCAAAATAACTCTAGAATCACACTTGATTTAAGAAAGAAAAATAACTTATGAGTTACACATTAGAAAAGAATTCAAAATTTTCAAAATGTACATATTTCCAATTTCTATATAGATTCAAAGTAAACCTAATTAAAATCCCAACAGAGAAAACAATCTAAAAATTCATCTGGAATTTCAAGAAACCTAGAAAAGCAAAAGAAATTCTAGGTAACAAAGACATAGCAGAGGGTATCACAATCCCCAATTTGAAGCTATACTGCAAAGCTACTGTGACAAAAACAAACAAACAAACAAACAAACAAACAAAACAACCAAAAAAACCAAACAAACCCAGCATGGTACTGGCAAAGAACAGACCCAAGGATCAATGGAACAGACTAAAAGATGTAGAAACTTTATTTAAGCCAAGGTATTTCCTTTTCTGATTAAGGGTGAGCCAGTTTCTACTGATTGCACTTGAAAGAACTCTGATTAATAAACAGCAAATTAGAAGCTTGAAACCTCCCCCCAGGAGACTACAAGCTTGGATTTGGTAGAGAGACAAGGACTGGCAAGGCATGGAATGGTACTGCACAGAGCTGTTCAAGAGCGTTGTTCTTATGTAACTATTGTGGGTATTCCAAAGCCCAAAATGCTAGGGAGGTTTTAATTGGATCTTGAATGAAATTCAAGATTTGAGTTACAAAGAGAAGAGAGGGAGGAAAAAAATATGTACACTGAAAAACAGTAAAAAATGCTTGGCCAAAAAATGCTTCAACCTATATAATATGAATAAAAACTGCATAAAATTAATCTTATTCTTGGATGATCAACTCTAGGGATCCTGGAAGGCAGTCCTAAGGGTTTGTAAGCTGCTTTTAATATTAACATATATTTCTTGTATGTCTGAAAAGGTTTCAGAAGAGTTACATCCCTTTGCCGTGGCGTGCGATTCTATCAGCCCTTTCCTCTCACTGGTAGGCAACAGTCTGATTAACAGTTGACTCTTAACAGAGGCAGTGAGTTGAGGGTACAGGATCTCTTGAAGAGGTCTGTGGGGAGGGTAAGTGTCTCCAAGGAAATCTTGGTGCTGAAAGGATTATGAATCTAATGTCTTGTATAAGTTAACTCATGGGATTTGAGGTTAGAAAGATTTGGATTTGGGACTGCACATTAGCGATGTGATCTTGAGGTAATACTTTGATTTTTCTAAGCTTAGTATCCTTCTACTGCTCAAATAAATTTGAATACGAACATTATATTTTTCTATGAGATCATTATACAAGCACTGTACCTTGCAATAGAAAAATCTCAGTCTCTGTTTTATTCTATTTGGGATGCTATTTTAAAACACTACAGTCAGGGTGACTTGTAAAAATCATAAATTCATTTGTTACAGCTCTGGATATGAGAAAGTTCATGATTAAGGCCCTGGCAAGTTTGTCTGGTGAGGACCAACTTCTGATTTTGAGTAAACACCTTGCTACTGTGGCCACTGATTGAAGAGGAACATCACATCTTTACATGGTAGAAGTACGGGGAGAGATGAAAAGGGCCAGATTCCCTCCATCAAGCACCTTGCCAAAGGAACCTAATCCCATTCCAGAGGTGACTTAATCCACTCCCAGGGAAGATGCTTCCTAATATGGCAGCATTGGGAATGAGGTTCTGACAAGAAAGTTTGGACAGGACAAAACTTCCAACCCTAACAGCCTCAGGTTTGCTCTCTCTTCCCTAGCTCATCAACTTACTGAATAAATAAATAATAAGTTATCACATACTTGAATAAAGATTTTTTTTTTCAGTTTATTTAAACAAGTGGATTCTTCTTGTGTATCTCAAGGGATGGAGAGCTCACTGTCTTGCACAGCGACTTCACCCATTGTGGGACAGCTCAGATGGTTTTATTTTGATGAAGTCAGCATGTGTGTTGACCAGACTCCCAACATGGGAGCTGACCAGACTGTGGGGCAAGGCAGTTCTGGTTCAAATCCTAGCACAGACACCAGAAAGGGTGACAGAGTCAAATTATCCACCTAATTTTCACTTAAGTTTGCTTCTCTATAAAACGAGGATGAAAAATCTACTTTATAGGATTCTGTTGAACTCTTTAAGAGTAAAAAATGCTGCTGTCATATAAATTAAGTGCCATACACATCTGATTTTTCAAGAAAGAAAAACATTCTAGGATTCTAGAAAGAATGAGATTTTCTGTGTATCCCATAAGAGTTAGAATGAAAAGAAAATACACAAAATAAGGAAAACATGGATTTAGAAAACAATGTTTCAACTCAGGGAAGTAATACTGAATAGTCTCAGAGTGTTGTCTGTGTCTAGGGATAGAAAAGGAATAGTTAGTATAGGGAGGAGCAAATGAGAGGAACCCTAAAACAGCACGATCCTTGAAAATGGGGATTATTATAATGCTTGATATAGTGAAGCTTTAAAAAATTTTAGACTTACTACTTAAAACAAAATACAAGAAGAAAATAAAGGTACTTATAGAAGCAACAGAAAACCACAAATGAGGTACTAAGGAATTAGCTCAAGAAGTACCGAGCCTTCCTTGTAAGCACAAGGGCCTGAGTTTGATCCCTTGTACTGCAAAAATATAATGTAATAATAAAATGTAATAATAAAACACAAATAAAAGAAGCTTTAATAATAGTGGAGGATTTGCTGTGAAGCAGGCAAACTTAATACAGTCAGAATGTTATTTATTCATAAACAGATACTTGAATCCTGGGATGATGGGGAGAAGGAAGGTGGAAGTGTTGATGACCTGTTCCTTTGCTAGCATGTCAAGCAGTAAGCAATGTCTACAACACATAATAGAGGATCTGGGAAGATGTTCGTGCAAAAATATAAAATTTCAATTAGAGAAGAGGAACAGTACAAGATGGTGACTGTAGTTAAGAAAAAGTTATCATGTGCTTGAAAATTGTGAAGAGTAATTTCCTCACAACAGAAATATAAGATTGTAAGATAAGGGACATTCATTGGTCAGCTTGATTTTACCATTCCACAGTGATATGCATATCAAAGCATGTACAACATGCTTTGTACCTATATACTTTGTCAGTTTAATAAATAACAAAGTAGAAGTAGAAGCATACCATTGGAATATGAAGACAGCTGCCAAAAGAAATAATTAAAATAGGTTGTCTTTGAAGAGTAGGGATGGCAACTGAGGAGGGACAAGAAATATTTTATTTATTTAATTTCAAAAGTAT